>PVKA01001619.1:0-141697 GCA_004027165.1 Ctenomys sociabilis | reverse complement strand
GAAGGGAAGGGAAGGGAAGGGAAGGAAAGGGAAGGGAAGGGAATTTGGTTGTTGGAACCCTCCTAGTCAGTGATAGTGAACCCTTAGAGATAGAGTGCCAAACTGTAACCCAAACCCACTTCTTTGTTGTGAAGTGCCAATAATGCAATTAAGCCTGAACACTTCAGTATTATTTTAAGAAAAATCAACTCATACATTAACAGCTTTTGTTTTAAAGGAAAAACACATATGTGCCCTAAGTTTGCACCAGTGCCCTCGTTCTCCGTCACCCTTGATTTGGCTTGGATATGGACGCAGGCCCTCTGCAAGCCCAAGCAGGCTGAGGAGCAGCTGAGTGGGCTTTGGCTGACAACCTGTGTGCCTGGGCACTGGCTCAATTCCCTGAAGAAAGGCAGACTTTTCTTATTTCACCCAAAAGAGTAAAAAGTGTCGCTGGCTCAACCATCATGCACTGCTCATGCCTGCAGCCTTTCTGGCTTTCCATAAAGATCCTCTTCAGGAGAGCAGGAGCCCTGATCTATTATTATCTAATACTCACCAGACAGTTTAATTCCTTAATGACTTTCACAGAGACCTGGTTGATGTACTGCTTCCACTTCCTTCACAGCCAGTTTCATTTGCTCACTGACATACGACCACATGTTGGCTGCACTTCCAGTCCCTGGGCCCTGTGCCCCACAATTGCATGTTCCAATGAAGAACAGTACTGCCCTGCTGTAACTCAGCTAAGTTTTCCTTGCAGAAATAGCACAGTGCTTTGTACAACAGGCATTACATTCATCAAACTCAATTTTCTAAAATCCTTTACTAGCTTCCTAAACCCTCCTGATATCAGAAGCCAACTTGAGACAAGGATTTTATTGAACATATTTTCTTGTCCTACATATTAACTTATCTGTAAGTTTCCCGATTGGATCATTCCCAAGGTAACCAGCTGGTGCAGTCTGCCAGGAACTCGGCCTTTCTGTGCTGAACTGGAAAGTTCCTGGGAAACTGAGGACCAGACAGTCACCCTGGACGGCATCTCCAAGCAAGTTAACACAGTACAGCCAAAGTGGAAGAATTACAGAATTAAAGAAAATGGTAGTTTCTTATTATATTTGTCCTCAGTGTGCATGCAGACACTTGCATGTTCCCCAGGTTTTTCTGTCCCTGGTGGATAGACGTTTAGTCAAAAACATGTGTTTCTTTTTTAAGAGACATCTATTAATCAATTCATCTTATTAATTCTGAATGTTTAAAACCAGAACTTTCTTATCTATTTTTTGTAGCTTCCAGACAAATCCTTTCATTAACTCCCGTGAGAAAGGATGAGCTATTCTTAAAATATCCTTTTATTAAAATTCTTTAAATTAAAATAGCAAAAAGCAAAAGAGGGAGGGAAGGAACAATAGCTCAGCTAACACTAAGATAGCACAGAGCCTGCTCCATGTGCAACTGGTGGAGCTGTGATGACTTGCTCTGGCGGGTGGACCATAGCGAAGCTGATGCTGTAAATCTCCATTTCAATGTTTATACCACTACTCACAAGTAATTTGAAAGTCTTGATTTTTAAACCTACCATATTTAGAAAGGATGGATACAAGGATACCTAAATAAATAATTTACCAATAACCAAAGCCAAACACTCAGACCTCATACCTGGAATTTTGATACTCTGCCATGCTAGACAGTTATTTTTACTTTTAATACTGATATTTTATTTACAAGTTTATGAAAGCTTTTCCTCTAGGCCACTCCTTATGTCTTTCCCTTGAATGTAAAATTTGATGGCTATGGGATTATCTAAAATCATTTCCACTTTGATTTAATTTTATTTTTCTTTTTACAGAACTGGGGATTGAACTCAGGCCCTTGTGCTTGCCAAGGAATCGCTTATTCCACTGAGCCATCTCCCCAGTCCCAGTATCATTTCCACTTTGAAAGGCGAAGGCCCCGGATTCCCAGTCTCCTCATTATTATCACTTGTGTTTGTGATTTCTTGCTCAGAAAACAGATTCGTACTGTGGAAGTACAGTAAATATTGTAGAAAGCCAAACAGAACAGGTGCTTATTGGGAGAAAAACTCCATTAGAATACATTTTGATACATTCTTGTTTCAATGGGAAAAAGTGATGTTTCCTGCCATGCTTTTGGTTCTTTACCTGGGAGAATGACCAACTCCCTCATTCTTGAAGGCTCTGGATCATTTGGCATACCACCTATATTGGACTAGTGAGTCATCTGACTAGTCATCTGACCACTAACCAGGGCATGGTAATACTAAAGGATCTCCTGCACTCCAAATACATTCTTTCTTTACCTTGTTGTAGACTAATCATCTAATTTCCCCTTGGTCATCTGGATCAGTCATCATTGCCAACACCATAACTCCCATTTTGGTTTTAGCCATAAGGACCCCAAAATGAGTAGAGGGATGTATTAGCTTCCAGTCAATGGGGTCACCATTGCACTTCCTGACACAAGCCTCCCTATTCTGAAGTAAGACTTCTAAGCCAACAAAGCATAAGGAATAGGAGGCAAACATGCTAGTGGATCACTGCAGGTAATAGTGACTGGTACCATTCCACTTGCATCCTTGACTCCTGGACTCAGAATCATGGATACGGGAGAAACAGTACCATTTGGTTGCACTGATTCGAAGCATATACAAACTTCTGAGTCCCTTGGCCCAGTGCTACAAGGTACCACCTAGTTAGTACTGTAACTGCATCTTCAAAAAGCCATTTTGCCTTTTAATCCAGCTGCTTCTCAATGATGAGGAACATTGTCAGACTAGTGACTCCCATGATCAGGAACCCACTGCTGTACTTCTTTGGTCATGACATGCATGGGCAGAGCAGCGCCGAGCAGACTACCATGAGGGTAGATGAGGCCTTCTGCAAGTCCACAGACGGCAGTTCTGGCAGAAGCATTACATGCGGGAAAGGCAGATCCATACCCATAGAGTAACTGTCTATGCCAGTAGAGACAAAGCATTGTTCTTTCCAAAATGGAGGTGGTCCAATATAATCAGTCTGGCACCGGGTCACAGGCTGATGGCCCAAGAATATGATGTCATATGGGAGACTCAATGGTCTTATCTGCTGCTGGCATACTGGCACTCAGTAGTTGTGCAGCTGGGGCGATCTTGATAAGTGATGCCTATGTTGCTGAGCCCATGCACAGCCTCAATCCCTCCAGCATGGCCACTCTGCTCATTATCCTATTGGGCAGTGACAGGGTGGATGAAGAAAGAACTGCTATCCACAGAACAGGTCACCCTATTACTACTAAAATCCTCTTCTGCTAAGGTTGATCTTTGGTGAGCATTTACATGGGACACAAGTGTTTTTGCATCCTTCACCACATGGAAAGGTCTAGCCATATACACTTCCGTAAACTCCTTTGTCATCAGCTTTCCAATCACCTCCTTCCAAGTCTGACTGTTTAGCTAGACTATAGGATACAGTCCATGAATCAGGAAAATGTCACATATCTGGCCTTTTTTCCTTCTAAGCAAAACACATGACCAGGTGTACTGCCCAAAGCCCCACCCATACCCAGGTGGGTCATCCCTCCTTGGTTCTGGCCTCCTTGTCAGTCACATATCTATAGACAAACCTAGGACTTCACTAATCTGCTAGGCTGTTCATACTCAAGACAAGTAGATGTATCACATTTCAATAACACAGGGATCAATTTCTAATCTCTACCTCCAAACTCATGGAAAATGATACCAAGTAGTGAGACGTGAGACACAGCCCTTCTTCCTGAGCACACAGCAACTGGTACTAATTCCCTTCAGCAGGTCACTAAAAACTCATCACCAATTCCCAGACCAGCACTTTCTGAGGAACCAAAAGAAGATGAATGCTCACAGCCAGTCATGTCATGGGCCCATTGGAATGGAGCCAGAGCTCAGGCCACAGTAGCACATACATTTTGGGAAATATTACCTATTGGCAGAGCTGGCTGCTATGCCAGCACATGAGGAAAAGTATCTTGTCTCCTAGAGTATGACTTGGTTGATGACCAAAATAACACAATTCCCATGAGATGCAGACAAGATCCAAGTCCAGCCTTTCTATGGAAATGGGGATACATACAGCCTTCTGCCTAAAAGGATTCACTATCGAGAGCTCTTGGGATTTAAGTACTCTTATGAAAACAGCACAAATTAACTAATCTCTAATTTTTAGATTTTTCTTGGTAAATATAATGGATTTACCAGAAATAAAAGTCAAATCAAAACTGCAATTTGACTAACCCTATTTCCAACTGTTGGTGTACTGTGATTTTTTAATTTATTTTCACTCTATCTGAACAGTGCAGTCCTATGAATCAGAAGCTTACTGTCTGGAGGGAACAAGGAACAAAGAACAGGGTCTAAGGAAACTGGCCCCTTATAATTCAAAATGGAGCCCAGGTAACAGATTCCTGTAGGTAGGGCTCTGTCTGTTCTTTGTTCCTCTATCTGAGAAGTTACCAACTTAAGAGTTTGGTGAATGAGCCATAGTGATAAATAATAGCTTATTTACACCAAATTAGTTATGCACATTCCTTACTCTATTTGTAGTTCTCAATAAACATGAGAAGTTTTGGCAGCTGAGGCTCACTTAGAGTGAGACTAAGCTCAATGAGACCTCTGAGGCTATATTAATGCAGTCTTCCCATCACTTCTTTCAGCTCCAACTGATTACATACAACTTTATCTGAACAGGACCAATGTGCCACATGCTGACAGTACTTCCCATATGTAATACGTACCATAAAATATGCATAGAAATCCACAGAATCACTGCTGTAATCAGGGTTTTGCAAGGGAACAGATTTAATATAGGACACATGATTTATAGGTTTATTTTACAATATTCACTCAAAAGTCAAATGTAGAAGAGTGCAGACCATCTGTCCATGCAGTAGAGATCAAAAGAAATTGGCTGAGTTCATGGCAATGTTTTGCATGAGTCCAGCTGAAGACCTAGAGCCCATGGCAATGTCACAGTCAAGTCTATATCAAGGGTTGGCACTGAGAAAACCTAAAGGCCAGTGGTGGGAGCTAGAAAGTCTACTCCAATAGTATGAATGATCTGTGCCAGCAGGCTGAGGGATATGCACTGGAGCCAGGAAGTGACCCTCAAAGTAAGGACCAGAGCCCCCTCAAAGAGAACTGCAATCATCCTCAGTGACAGTGAGGTCCTGAGTTCCCTCTTCAATGAGAACAGCTGAGCTCCTATCAGGAAAGCCAGCATGACAAGCTTCTACAGGAGGATCAACAGCACACATCTTGCCCTCCAGCTCTCCTTTTGTGCCATTGGCAACAATCTTCAGGTGGGCCTTCGACACTCAGGACCGTGCCAACTCAGTTTAGCTGGGTGTTACAAGTCGACCATTAGTCCACCACAACCCCAAATATAAGATGTGAGTGATTCCTAATCGTGAGCCATTCTCATATGAGATGATTTAATTTATTCATTGTCCTAAGAAAACTGCTTTGCTGTGCTATCCTACAAATATAATAAACCACTCTGTAATACTTTAAGCCCCATCTATTAAACAATCTAATCTACTGGTTATAAAAGTAAAAACTGGAGATAAACAAAACCACTTCTATGTAACAAGTATTTCAAACCCATAATGGTCTCTTGTCTCTTATCCTTAAATCATACAGTCCTGCTGCACAGTGCAGAGCAGTGTGCTACTCACAGCACTGTTCCCCCCTTTCCTGAGCATACATCTGCTCTGCTTTGCTCACAGCAATGGCAGCCACAGAATGAGATCCCATCCAGAAACAGGTCCATGGAGGTGACGGGTACGCAGTCAGCCCTGGCCGTCTTTCCATCACACCAATGCACTTTCTTTCTCCTTCTGATGACAAGCATGGTGAGCTGAGGCCATGGCCCAAAGCTGCACAGCCACATGATGGTGAGAAAATGGATTTCTGAGCCACAGTTGAGGCTGGGCTGCCCACTGACCAGGAATATTTTCCTCAGACTGGATGTCAACCAGCAATGGGCTTCTGCTGCATGTGAGCCACTGTACATGACAACACCTGCTGTTGTCACTGCTGCAGAATGCCCCCTCTCTACTACCTGAAGGAGAAGAGGCCAGCTTGGCTCAGGTATTCAGTCTGTAGTCAGCCAGCTCCATTGAAGAATGGCATGGCAGAGGGCAACAGAGAAGGAAAGGTGCACACATCATGGCACCCAGGAGAAAGGAGAAGGGAGGGTGCTGGGAAGGAGGCATGTCCTTTGGGGTGCACCCCAAGGGATCCACCTGTTTCAAATAAGCCCTGCCTCCCAAAAGCATATTCACTATGTGTTCAGCAGTGCATGAGTCCACTGATGAACACAGTACCCCATGAACCAATGACCTCCCAGCATATGAAGCATTTAGGGACAGCCAATCTAAATCATGACAATTTTCACTAATAGAGATGCCATCCAGTAAGACTGGCATCTAAAAGCAAGGGGAGATCTGTACATTCACTCCATAGAAACAAACCTGAGATGAGCTAAAGAATTTATGTAGAGCTAGCCAGATAGCTCAGTGGACTAAAGCGCCTGTTTAGGCAGAGCGCTTTGTCTAGGGTTTGACCCCTGGCGTGCAGTACCAACTCCACCCCCAAGGAGTGCTGAGACAGGATTGAGATTGGGCGTGGCAGTTCACACCTGTAATCCCAGCTCTTATGAGTCTGATCTGTGCAGCAAGACCCAGTACTAAATATATAAAAAAGAATTTATGTAAATGACATCAATATCTCACTATTAACAAATACTACATTTGAAAGAAAACTTGAATTGGATTATATTTTAGATGAGTTCCATAAGAAAGAAAGTACTGGGCTGCTCAGCCCAATACTCTGTAATTTCTTTTAATAGCAGTTGGCAATGTGCACCAAAACCAGACACTTCCTCACCCTCCAACATTTACCCTGTGCTACACACAGGCACCACTCCTGTTTCTTGGTTTTGACAAGTTCTACAGCTACACAAAATTTAACCACTGGGGCAACAGAATGAAAGGTGCAGAGACCCCTTGTTATGTATTTACATTTTCTTGCAATTTATAAGTATTTCAAAATAAGTAAGTTTTTTTAATCAAGCTAATATTATTCTAGTCTATATCTTTCACCCTGTGCCATGCTGTTGTCTTACTAAGAAATACTAAGAGCATGAACAGATGCAAAATTCCATACAATTACCTTATTTGATAAGATAGTTTAGTATGAACAGAATTTGGTTGTTCCTGTTAGCAACATAATTATCAGAACTATGGCTTAATTCCCTTAATATATCCAGGCTTTGGATTGAACTAAGCTACTGGAAACAGTAGAAGCTTCTGACTTTTAAAAAGTCAAGTTTTGTATCATTGCTCCCAAAGCATTCAGAAACGTAATATAGAGCTCTGTACACTAAGAAAAGATATTTAAAGTTAGGATAAACATTATTCTAAGCTAGAGAGAAGCAATTTGGAGACAGCCATCAAATACCTGAACATAAATATGCTCATTAGAACTCCACATGGTCACAACTAAATACACTTTCATAGGGTATGCACCTAAGGAGTCCACAGTCAGCTGGGACATAAAGAAACAGTAAGTGATGGTCTCTCTTGCCAGGGTATTTCTGAAAAGTGCTGTCAAATACATAATTTTCTCTTTTGGACAATCTAAAAGTTTACAGAAGGTGGAAAAATCTAACATGAGAAAGTGAAAAAGTAACATACTTCAGTGAGCAAAGCTTGCCTATAATCAGCTCTCCTAATTACTACAGAGTCGATGTCTTCATGACAGGGTAGCTTATAACTTACCAAAAATAACTTATTTCCTATCACCTTAAATAGAAAAAAACACCAGTGTTAATGGGACTGAAAGGTTAAAAACAAATACTAGTTTTCCCTTTCTCTGGGAAAACAGGATTTCCAGCACAACTTTACTAACCATCTAGTTAAAGGTGGCTAGAAAGAATATTTGACTGCAAATGTTTGTGTATTCCTAGTGTCATAATCTAAACTAACAGTAAATGATTTTCGAGTTTTTCCATTTCAGAGCACATTTAGTTTTTAACTCACTTGATTCTATGCATCACTTCCAAAGATGACAATGTCAACACAAAAAGACAGTTTCCTCTTTCTTAATTCTAAATTAGCACTGCATTGCTGTGAACAAACTTCATAGCCTAATGCTAAAAATGGCAAAATGAGGACCACTGGGAAAAGCGTCTTTTCTTTCCTGATCCTCTTTCTCACTCTTCTGCTTAGGCCCTTGTGTGAAACGGCGCATGCATGTGATCTCTGGCCGCAGGGCTGGGCATCTCCCAGGGGTCTGGCTTTCTCAAGGCCCGGGGTTTGAGCTCTAGCATCTCAAAAAGAAACAAACCAAAACAAATTACTGATTCTAGGATTAGACAGCAATGGGTTTAAATATTCACTCCGCTACTACCTAGCTATATGTGAGCTGGAGTGATACTTATGGGAAAATACTTAGCATGAGACAAGAGATGGCTCCTCACAAACACATACACATCCTTAAGCATCATCATTTTCTAACAGCATTACTGCAAATGACCAGATGGGGTGAATACAGAATTTTTCAAATGGTTACACAAGACAATACAGACCACGTTCTGTTGCTCAGACACCACACTTTAAAATGCAACCTCAAGGCAATTCTTCCTCTCCTAGGTCTTTTCACCCCAACCTAGGAACCTACAGTCTTGCTTCAAAGAAGAAAGTGAGCACAGGATGGCAAGAGAGCATTTATGTATTTTACCAGTAAAACATATTCATCAAGGCCCAAACCTTCAGCCCCAAACTTCAGCCTGACAGAATACAGAACTACACAATTTGTAGAGCACTTACATTGTGTATATACCTTTAGACTTCATTTAAATCAGAGAAAAGTAAGCCATTCTCACACACTCCTCACAAACACTCACACAAACACATACACACACAGCACAAATATACCATATTGTTTTGACATTAGGGGCTCAACCTAAATCAAACCAAATATATTATATTTCACATAAAAGATCTAAAATGTGACTAGCTCTGGATTCTAAAGTTTATTTTTAAAAATTTTCTACAACTTTCATAAGATTCACAAAAGACTGAGACACCAAGATTTTTTAATATTTCCCTAAACATTCAGAACTCGATTATGATGGAAATCAGGATGTTTTAAAATTAATGATAACTACATTCCAGGAATGTTGAAATAAACAAATGAGTGAACATGCCCCTGTCTGTGCTCTCCTATCCTCTGAAAAAGAGCCCAGGTCTCTAAAGCCAGACATTCGTCCATCACTACAGTAAGGGGTAAAGCTCCCTTAGGCATCACGTCCCTACTGCACCATAACAACAGGGTACCCCTACGAGGGGCAGTCATTACGAGGTACACCACGGCACGTTTACCAAGGCCTTCTGCACCCACCACCACATCCATACTCATGTTCATCTCAGTGGACCCTGCTTGGCATTCCAAGCAGACAACCGAATGAATGGCACTCGGTGAAACTCAAAACACCTTTTGAAACCAATCCCAGAACTTAGCTTGCACAAGTAACTATGGTCATAAAGAAAAGAGATTCACCCCAGAGCCTCATAAAGGATTTTTGTAATACACAACAACAAAGGGTTGGTTGTAAACTCAATGAAAAAAGTCATGGACTCTCTTCTAGGGGAAGTGCTGCAATTAGTGTACTCCTGTTTCCACACATTTTGCTTTTCTTAGGAGGTAAGACAGAAGAAAGCATGCTTTTACATTTCCAAACAAGCTAACAGAGCACTAGGCAGTGTATAAGACAGGAATCTCAATTTATTTATAATCTCAATTACTAAGGCGTAGTGCTCTAGTGTCTCTCATGTGAAGTGTGACAACAATATAATGAGATCAGTGTTTTCATCAGGCTCATAAACTGGCACTCTGATGGGAATTTCAAAATAAAGTTTTGAAATGAGAAGCTGGAAAATGGATGACATTTATAGCAAGATCACTGAAGATACAGCAATCATTTCTATATGTAAGCTCTGTTGTCTTTATTAAAACTACAGCAATAGTACTTGATCAACCACAACTCATATATGTACATTAATTTTGTGATAAACAATTTAAAATACTAAGGAGTGACACTCTCCGTTCTTTTAAATTTTATAAGAAATCGCTGAATGTGAATACACATCTTATTTTGTCACCTTTGGGAAAATCTAGTGCCACCTTTTGAGATCAGGATTAAATAACTTTTAAGATAAAAATTCTAAGGTTTGGATTTTTCAACCCAAATTGATCAGTACCCAAACCCAAAGCAAAAGAAATAATTCTCCACTGTTCAGATGTAGTACACACTAGGAACCCCTCGTGGTAGCTCAGGGCACATCATGAGTTATTCAACTCATGAATTCAAAAGTTTTTTAAGAAAGGATCCCACCCCAAGTTACAGATGGAATCTGAGATGAAAAGGACAGAAGCAGAAAGAGGGCATATATGAGTGTGCTGCACACACCAGTGCATTGGAAGGAAGTAAGATTGCATGCAGGCTGGGCCACTGAGGGTTGGCACCACATGGTGGCCGCACTAATGCTGGGTCCACAAGGTACAAGACCACTCAGGTCGGAAAGAAAGCAAAGAAAGATGCTGGGAACAGAAGAAAACGTTCTCCCTTTGTGGAGAGGAGCTTAATACACAATGACTCACAAGGACTCTGCATCGGGAGCGCACTCTGAAGTAAGTTCACGACCTCTATGCACACTACTGCCGCAGCCACAGACTCTGCGCATTGTTACTAATACACTACACGGGCTCGTGTCTTTTTTAGTTTCCACTGACAGCTTTAGAAGAATATTACCTAGCTTCCTGAACAAAGCAATCTATTTTTTTTAATAATTCTTTTTTCTTTCCCATAATTGTATGTGCAATACTTACATTTCTTTCTCTCAAGATCATCTTTCATTTTCCTCAATTCCTTCTATATTCTTTTCCTTCTCCTACAGTATGTCTGTATCATTTTGTATAAGACACACACACACACACTTGAATCTTGAGAACCAGTGAAATGCAATAAAAACTAAAGTGTCCCCAAACAGCTTTGAAGAACAGGGTCAACACATTAGTCAAAATGAAATACTTCACACCCACTAGGAGTACCACAATCTAACCAGATAGACAGTCCAGAGTAGCAGTGAAGCCATGGGCATAAATGGAACCCTCATACATTATAGGTGTTATAAGGAGTTCAGAAAAAATGAAAATTTAGGTCAGTTCTAATCCAGAAATTCCTGTCCTTGGTGTTTATCCATTCTTTAAAAAAAAAAAAAGTGCCTGTATAGGAATGTGCATAGCACAATGATTCCTAAAACCACTAAATGTCTGCTTAATGGTGAATGAATAACACAAGATTTATAAACAAAATATATAAGGAAACTGCTCAGTAATAAGCATCAGGGAAGGTACCGATGCATGCTACAATGTGAACAAAGCTCAAAAACATTATGCCAAGTCAGGTCTGACCCAAAGAGCACATATATTATTATGTAAAGTGTCTAGAAAACACATATTTTGCAATTTATGTGAACTGTCTAGAATGAACAAATCCACAAAGAGCAGAGGAGTGATGGGTGTGGGATCGAGAACCAGAACTCCATAAGGGGTCTTCAGAGCATGCTAAGGGTGCTCTACAACTGGACTGCAGGGATGTTCGTTTAAAACATTGTACCCTACATGTTAAGTGTCATCTTACAGCACATAAAATTATACTTCAATAACGTTTACAATATCAAAATACTCAGTATCATTTTCATATAGTAGTGATATCACAAGTACCTACTTACCAGATTCTACTATAAAATTGAAGAATATCTTCATGAAAGAAAATATGACAGGCCAGAATGAAGAAAGTTATTAAAATGCCCGGCCAGATTTATATCCACATGAAGGAACAGCAGTCGGGTTGGGAACAAGGCTCAGTGATAGAAGACCACTGCGGTGGGCACAGCCTGGCTTCGACCTCAGTACCAAAAAATAAAAATAAAAAGTAAACAATCTTTACACCTTCATGAAGTTATTTATGACCAGGAAAACTGTACATGTCTTCAACCTAATTTAGGGAAGCAGCTTTTGTGGATTTCACTATGGCCTACTCAGAAAACAGGAAACAAATTATACCACACTATGTTTCAGTGAAGCCATTTATTTCAGAACACTTTCCATGACTAAAATAAACATAGTCCACTGAGGCGGGACCAGCTAGAGAACATTTCCCCAGATCTCTCCTCTTGACCAAGGCCAGTTATTTTCTAGGACTCCATTACCTCCCAGTGTTGCTGGTCCAAAAGAGATGTGTCTGAGTACATCTTGGATTAGAACCAAGTGTTTTAATGAACTGTGAAACAACAAGGGACTTCGCTCCCTGCCTCAACATTTCACCCAGCCTCCGTGTCAGGAGTGCTGCTATCTCCGTCTGGTACGGGTGCACGAGTGGTCACTGCGGGTTAGACTGGCAGTCACTGCAGACTGCATGAAGGTAAGACTTGATGACTTTGAAGGTAGGATGAGGAGACAACATAAAAGATGCTTAAATGTTTCCAAAATGAGAACAGGTGGAAAAGACCAGCAGTTCTTGAAACTTCCAATTGTGACCAGAACTGAGTATCAGTTAATCCCAACTGCCCCGCATGTAATTCAGGAATCTCACCAAAGCTGTAATAGGGTTGAAGCTCATCTTCATATTCATTTTTAATGATACACCAAGAAACAGAGAACTAAAAGAAAACTTTTGCTCTGTAAAGTTTTGAGGCAACTTCACTACACCAAGGTTAGTCTTTTCCCTTCAGCTCTGGGTAGATCCTTACCCATAATCCTGAGTCTTCTTATAATACACATTTTCCAGGAAAACTAAAATGGCAGAAAGCCAGGGTGGTGGCACATGCCTGGAATCTTAGCACTCGGGAGGCTGAGGCAGGAGGGTCACAGCAAGCTCAAGACCTGCCTGGGCTATCTCAAAGCCAGCCTGAACTGCATAATGACATCCAGTCTCAAAAAACAACAACAGTTATTATTACTACTAGTAATAATATTATTAATATTATTATTATTAAAAAAATAAATAAAAGGGACTGGGGAGATGGCTCAGTAGAATAAGCACTTCCCTGGCAAGCTCAAGGGCCTGAGTTCAATCCCCAGTTCCGCCAAAAATAAATAAATAAAGGACAATGTATATTACATTTATAGTTTCTGACCCTTTTTTTTGAAGATGTGCGTCTGCCTTCACCCCAATTTACATGATTCAAAAGCTATACTACCTAAAAATTACTAAGCAGTTAAATATAAAATTTTGCCTTCTTTCTCAAATAGTTTTAGAGGACTGCAGGATGCAGGATGGGGTCTCTGCTGTTTGTTGTTGTTGCTCTTCTTCTTTTTTTTTTTAATGTATTTTAGTAAAAGTCCACACAGTCTCACTGCTAGATTGGACTTGTAGTGATCCGTTTGTTTACAGCCTCCCAAGAGCTGGGATTATAGGTGCGCACCACCACGCCCAGTCTCAATCTCTATCTCAGCCCGCTCCAAGGGCAGGGCCAGGAGGCAGGCCAGGGGATGGAACCCCTGGCCCCTGCGCCTGTTCGCAGGTGGTTTGGTTTTTAAATATGCTCTTTTTATGATTTCAGAATGCTATCTGTACTTTTGAACGTGTTTCAGGGGGCAAAGCCAGCACTGCACGCTGGGAATCGAACCCACTACATCTGCCTGAGCAGACGCTTTAATCCGCTGAGCTATTTGGCTGGTGCCTCAAATATTTTTAATTATAAAATTTAAAACACACACAGACACTATGATGTTTCCCAAGAACATACACTAGATACATCAGATCCTTAAATGTTATTGGGGTGGGATAAAGAAATAAAAAGAAAAAAGAATCCTAATACATAGAGATGCTTTGTAAAAAAAATACTATTACTTATTTTAAGTGTATATTTTTGTTTCTTTATAATTTCTGTTAAAGCCAGGGAGATGAGTAAGTGCTTGCCTGGCAAGCGCAAGGTCCTGAGTTCAATCCCCAGTTCCACCAAAATAAATAAATAAAATAATATAATTTCTATTAAGATAAAATACAAAGAACTTGTTATTATAACCACCATCGAAGAAATGACACTCATTTAAAGAAAAAGCAAAGAAGATAATCTAAAGCATTTCTGGAAACCAAGGAAGTCTTCAGAAATAGGATGTGTCTTATAAGGCAGATAGATCTAAAGATCCATAAAAGACTCTTCTACCATTGTTTACTCATTTACTCTTAAGCTTTAGAAGTGTTATTGGAATACAGCATCATGTATTTGCCAAATGAACAAATAAAAATAAAATAAAAAAAAAATCAAAGGAACCAAGAGTTGCCCAAGCCAACCTGAAGCACAGCTTCCACTGCATACTAGTTGGCTTGTGCATCGTCCCCCACCTCTGGGCACTGGCCGGGGACTCACTCTGACACACTCGCCCCATCCTGAGCCTGCCTTCAGTGTCAGCTCCACCTCTAGCCACTTCCCGTGGCACCCTGTTGCCTCTCACACCTCTGAAGAGCCTGCTGCTGAGACTCATTTGGGGGCAAGAAAGGATTGTTTATTGGGTAAGGGGTCTCTTGCCTCAACTAACTACCACTACAGGACACCACAGGTATCTGTCTTGGTTCCACAGAAACAGGAAAACAGAATCCATGGGTGCAGACAAGGAAGGTACAGACTCAGGGACAGGGGACAGACTTGTGTACAGGCACAGGGAGGCTCACCTGAGGCCTGGCCTCCTGTGATCATGGAGGCTGACATCCCTGCCCGCACAGCATGGACAGGCAGGTGAAGCTGGGACAGCCAGTGTCCACAGGAGGCTAAACCAGGAGAGCTGAGGTAGAGTCACAAAGACGCCACTGGAGAATTCCTCCTGCTGCACTGTGGCCAGGCTTCTTGTTCTATTCAACCTTCCACTGACTGCACAAGCTCACCCATGTTCCTGAGAACAATCTGCTATACTCAAAATTTACTAACTTAAAAACTAGTCTCATAAAAAATATTACCAGAGAAACATCCAGAGTAACATCTGTCCAAATGAGCTCTCTGAGGCCTAGTCAACATGCCGTGTGAATCGGCCATCATCCCTATATTTGGGAGCCCATCCTGTCTTCTCCAGGGTTGTGGACAGACAGACTGTCCCCATCAGTCTTTTGGGTTTAAGTGACAGAATTTCACAGAGCAGCAGGAGCACATTTTTGTTCGGCCACTCCAGTGTGTTATCTGACTGTCCTCCCCAAACATAGCTACTAGTGACTGTACCCTCAACCAATCATATCACTCATCACTGTATCAAATCTAGGTCAATGTCTTACTCATTCAAAGTAGGACCATATCTGTTCTACCAATCTGAGTATCTGTTACAGATCTCTGGAGTCTGGCTCCTACTTTTAAAGCCAAGAGGAGTGGGGAAAGAGAGGGTTAATGGTCTCCTGCTGAAATCAACCCCACACTCTCCAGCTGTGAACAATTAAGCCTGCCTGCATTCCTTCCAAGAAACTCCTGATGTGTTATTAGGATGAATGAGAAACAGGATTTTGACTTTTTGATAGGTAAATTTATAAATCTACCTTCTAGGCTAAGAGTGGACCAGCTGGGTTTATGCACACAAGCTGAATCTTTAATTATGGACCCCACAAGATGCTCCACTCAGGAATCCCTTTCATGTTCTAAGGAAGAGGAGGAGGAACTAAGTGTGTAGCTAAGAACTGACTCTCTTTCCATGGAATTCCATAGAGAAGCAGGTAAAAGCTATGCAGGGCACAGCCCCTGATTATTCCTGTGTATATACACAATTTGTTTTAATGTTGAGCCTCAATTTCATGACTCTCTGAATTTCACATCTAATTTCAAAATAAATGTTGACATAAAAATGGTTAATTTAGTTCTGAAAAAAAGAGTAAAAGGAAAGACAATATAAACTGAATTTTGTCACACCTTATATGACAATACAATGCAGAATGAAAAGTTGTACTAAGGTGAGTACAACTTTCGAGTTGTACCAATGAGACTTCTATGGCCATATGAAGTGCCATTTTGTGTGCAAGAACTCAAAACTTAATTGAAACAAATCAGAGACATCTACCCATAAACTGGAGCAAAAAACTGGCAGGATAATAAACAGCTGTTTTTAAGATCAACTGTTCCCTTAGCAAAGACTTTCTTAGTTAATTGAACCCACCCTTAGGCCAGTGGAGTTTGAGCCAAGCCTAGCAGCAGAGCTCTTCTGGGAGCCCCGATGCCTTCTTTAAGACATTCACAAGGCTTCTGGCAAGATTCACTCCACCTGTGATGGCCTCACCTGGTTCCCTCCAATCCAACTTGCCCTTCAGCCACTCTACAGTCATAGGAGCGAGAAGCTGATCACATGCTCCAAGGGACACTGGAGGCCCTTATGCACTTGTGCTATACACCTCTCCAAAGAGCGGGCCTCACTCAATCGGTTGCTCACAGCGGCCCTTGAGTAGAAGTCTTCAGAAAGTGTGCTGCATTAAACAGGAAGTTTCTCATTCACCGTCAAAGCCCAGTTCACTGAGATGCCTGGATAATTACAGAACTTCTTCATGCCGCTTTCTCGCCTGTAAAATGGGACCAAATGAAGCCAAATCTGATGCCTAGCACAGAACTAGTACTCTATAAAGTTATTTTAAAAGAAAACGTACATTGCTCACTGTCATCAGGAGAAAATGATGCAATGCATTAAGCAAAGGTCCCGACACTTTGCAAATGTGGGGTTTTATGAAAAACTGTTAAAGAGTCAGGCACAGTGAGTTACACCTGCAGTCCCAGCAGTTAGGACTGGTCTGGGCCTTGGGATACCCAGCTTAAAATGAAACAATGCCTTGAGGAAACCTCCAACTCCCAGCTGTATCTTAAGGCTAGGGAGATTGTTGTGGAAAGTACAGCCATTTAAAACACTGGCCACCAAAATAAGTTTATTGGAAAGATTACACTCTGATTTTTAAAAATAAATTGAAGTGCACACAGGGAGACCTGGGGACACTGCAAAGGGTGGCTGTGGCTCTCAGCCCCAGCTGTTTCCTCGGACTGTGCACCTAGCCGCCTGAGGGGACGTCATCCTAGGGCTGTTCCCAGTCATCCACTGAGCAACACCAGGAAACCAAGATGGCTCCATTCCACAAGTGGTGTGGCTCTTGCCAGGCAGGTTCTGGCCGCATCAGCCGGGGCAGAAGACGCGAGGACCACACGTACCACAGCATGAGACTTTCCAGCTTACCTCTTCTTTCCCAGTCACCTTCACAGGAACCACTTGTTTCTAATGTGAAAATCACCCAAGTACTTTGTTTTGATTTTTAAAAGTTGTCACCTGAGAGCAGCAATATCCAAAAAATAGGAATGAATCCAACAGCCACAACTTTATTAGTCAGTTGTCTATACAAATTACCCACAACCTGTGTGACCCACAGGAAGAATCAGCTCTCTGTTCATTCATAGGGTTACTGTCCAAATGCAGTCCCTGAGGCTACTGATCAGTGGAGGCCTCTGATGTTCCTTGTCACACAAGTCTCTCTATGTGGCCACTGTCATCCCTCAGCGCAAGTGAGCAAGCAGACAAATGAGAGGGAATGCTTGAGAAGGTGCTACTTTGCTAGTGCAGTGTCAGACACAACATCCCAAACAGCGAGGTACTGACTTCTCACAAGGAACAGAGCACCCACAGCACATCCGTCCTAGAAGCAGGACCTCTGGGGCTGTCTTCCCACGTACCCACCATGTCATCCCCAAGGGCTGATGCAAGAGAGGTCTTCTTACATGTTCAGATGGTCAATGAAATAGAAAAATGGCACAAGTAGCTAAGGACTGTGACCTCCTTCATTTCAACAGGAGAAATAGCCCGTGCTCCAGGTGTACAGAATGACCAGGTGGGAGAAAATCACAGGTCTTCTGAAAGCATGCAAGAGCCACATGGGCTACTAAAAAAAACAGTTCTTTGTTCAAAGTATCATCCTAGAAAATCCTCTTTCAAATGAGAAAGCTTTGGAAGAAAGCTCAGGTGTGTCAGTATCAATAGGAGGTTTTTAAGAACACTTACCTCAATGAAATCCCCATGGTTAATTTAAAGATTCTCACAGTAATTTATTTTTGGCAGAAGATAATACTACCAACTATAAAATATGGTAAATTTTACTCTATGTTTACTTAGAATAATCCTGGGAGATGTGACTACGTTTCTAGAAGACATCACAAGCTTGATCAGACCGTGCACAGCGCCAATCTGTACTTTCTATCAGAGATGACCAAGTGGCCATGAAGACTTGCCCTGCTGAGAGTTTCAGAAATCATTATTCTGTCTTCCTTGTTGTTTTATGCTCCCAGGGTCAAATTTAAAGGTTACCTTAGCCCAGTTTCTCCCTCAAACTTTTTGATTCACAAAATCCTGATGTATTATTTATTTATTTTTGTATTTAAGACACATGCACAGGGTGTACAGGGTCTCGCTGCATAGATCAGACTCAGAGTGTTCTGTTTAGAACCTCCCAAGTGATGGGATTACAGGTGCGCACCACCAGGCTCAGTCTCAATCACTGTCTCAGTACACCAACATGGCAGGCCTGGGGATCTAACTCCCAGCCCCTGGGGATCTAACACCCAGCCCCTGGGGATCTAACACCCAGCCCCTGGGGATCTAACTCCCAGCCCCTGGGGATCTAACACCCAGCCCCTGGGGATCTAACTCCCAGCCCCTGGGTCTGCATAAGCAGGCGCTCTAATCCACTGAGCTATTTGGCTACTCCCCCTCACCTGATGTATTTATTAAATGTAACAGAGAGTTCTGCCAAGTACGGCACAGCAGCATCAAAAATAAAATGACTTAATTTAAAACCATGTACTCAGAAGGAGTAATGAATAAAGAAATTCATGGGTTATGGTACAAAATCATTGTGGAAGGCAGGAACATTAGAGGCATGTGCACGCAGACAAGCTCATTTCACGAGAGACCAGCCTGCCTGCTTCCCTCAACATTCACAGCTCTCAAAAACAGGAGAACCGAGGGAGCTGCAGAAAGGACAACAAAAGAGCACAGACAAGAAGAGACCAAATCTAACACGCTGACAGGTAAATGGATGAGTTTTTGGCATCACCACTTAAGATTTTCCAACTGCTTTTGTCCTTTTCTGAGGACAAAAGCAGAAGAAAGCAAAGCTCAGAGCTTATTGACAACCCTAAACACAAGGAACTTTACCTGCTACACAAGGTTTGAACAGGCTACAGGAGCAAAACAGCAGCCCAGACAAGGGCAAGTGCTGGCTCTGCTCCACTTTGCATACAGTTCAACTCTGGGCATCTTATTTTCCTGCAGACATTAGTTAATTCCGTGTATCTAAAGAAGAGCAACCAGAGTCATCAGAAAATTAAAACTGTGAACAAAAGCCCTGAATGCTGTTAGAGTATATATGCAGCAGTCTCCCCAAAGGTCTCATGCAACCCTCAGAGTTAAGTGCCACACAAGGACTGAAACTTCTAAAGCAGGAAACAGACTTCCTGTCCTTTATGGCATAGGTATTGGGCATGCCATCCCAGCCATGAGGAGAGCAACTAGGACAGCCATGGAAGCACTCACTGTGCTGTGTGCAGATGGCTGCAGAACTGTTTTTTTTTTTTTTTTTTTTTTTTTTACTTTGACAAACTGTTTATTAAATTTTTAATTATTACAGGGTATTGGTATCTCTTACTGCAGCCTAGAATCTCATGATCAGAGGGATGGTAAAGTGGCAATAGTGAATCTGGGTATCTGGTCTCCCAACAGTACCTACCATTCAACCTGATTCTTCGCTGGCTGCCAGGCAGATCACCCCTCCACTGGGATGGTTCATCCCACTCCATGGCCAAAGCAAGAGCACTGGCGGTGAACTACAGACACTCTCCTTGGTCATGCTAAGGAGGTCATGCCAAATCCACACAGCCAAAGACATATGAGCTCCCGGAACTGCCAATAGCAAAGGCCTGCCTTACCATCATACCTCCCCTGGGAACTGAGTGGACCTGCCCTCCTTCTTGAGGGTCCCAGCCTGCAATGATGATTCCTGCCATCATCTCTTCCTGGTATTAGTAACACATCTCCTTACACAGGCTGGCTGCTGCAGGTACTAGCGGAGGCTCAACTCAACTCAATACTTTAGAAACCAAGCTGATAAGTGACAGCATCTGCTATTGCCTGGGTATCACGGGCTGAAACTGAGCAGCTGCAGAAAATTTAGTCATGAATAGAAGTCAGCTTGTCAGTCACTCAATTGGTGATGTAGGACCCAGTGGTTGTTCTGGACTCAATCCCCATAATCATGCCCACGTCAAACTACACAGCTATGATCATGATCCCTGTAGAGACTTGCTAGTTTTCCCAGCCTGGGGTGATAGCCTCTGGCCGCCAGGTGGGTGCAGGTGCTGCTCCTCCAGCTCTTAGCACAGTAGCCACCATTTTTCTCTTCTGGTGCTATCACAAAGCAACTGTCGTAAAGTGCTCAATCACTCTCTTTAGTCAGTCCCCTCTGCAGGACTGTTGGTGGAACAGTAAACAAGTTTTCCTCACCACAGTGGTATGCTAGCCACAGGAAGCAGCAAGTTCACAGTACACTGGACACTGATGGTGACCCTGTACTGGACAGGACGCCATAGCGATGAGTTCACTCTGTGACAACAGGGTCTCTTCGAATCCCAAGCAGCAAAAGTAGAGGTCTAACCTGGCTTCTGAAGGAGCCCCAATGCTAATGAGGGCTGGGCATCAATCCCACTACTTCTGTCTATACACTGGCTTGTTTACTGATCAGTGGGAAAGCAAAGAGATGATTACGGGACACTGTACTTAACAGGGTTTGGTGCACCTGCTTTCTTCTGGAACACTGTCTCCAAGAATTTAAAGCACTTGGAAACAGATATTCATGGATATAATTATTTTAACACCACAAAGATGCTATAAATTCCCTGGAGTTTGCTGGTTAATTTTGTAGGTGGCGTTTTATGGGAGTATTTTTGGTAAACTAGCTTCTGCACTAAAATTTCTTATACCATTTTGCAGCTAGTGTTGATGGGTAAAAGAATGGAGGAAAGTAAATGCAAACTTATAAAAATAGCTGGTACAGCAAGAAAACCTAAAAAGAGGGCAGAAAGCATCCATTTCACTGTAGGAGAAAAACTTGCGATTCTAGTGACACAGGGGAAAACTATTCCAATCCTAAACAGTAGAATAGATCAATGTAGAAAGCCTAGGTCAGTGGTGTGGCACCCCTAACGCACATGATCCACAGCAGCATGCAGAGCCATAGGTGAGTCAAGGCATCCCAGCAGCCAAGGACTGGACAACAGCACGCAGAGGCAGTGTTGGCCACTCTGTGACACATACATGAGTTCTGAGCTGTAGTTTGGGCACTCAGTCTCTAAAAGGCTGTCTGTCATTGGCCCAGCTCCTGCACAATCTGCTCCTAGTGCTGCCAGCAGACTACGCAGCAGAGGACTGGCTCCTCACAGAAGTGTTGCCTTTGACTCTGCTGTGGAGAGGTGAGCTGAGAATAGGCAGGGCATGCCCAGGTCTTGACAAAGCCCTAACTAGGTCAGGATCACCATGACGATGGGGAACTACAGAAGCCCAAGACACTGCTTACTACTCCTTAAAGCATGATTTGTGCTCTCTTCTGGGACAGCACTGAACTTAAAGGCCATCTTTGCTAGGAACTTGGGCCTACAGACACCCAACAGGTAACTGAAAGACAGCACAAAGCCTGGCCTCTTTTGTATCCTTCATCCCTGTAAATCTCATCTCAGCTTTGCAGTGACTGATCCTTTGGGTTCTGGCTAGGAACTACTGAGAAGGTTTGAGGTCCTGAATTTGCACAATTTCATCCCCCTTCAAATCTGAGGACACCAAGATAAGAGATTTTTTTTAGGGACATTCAGCAACACCCAGAAGTCTTCCACCAATGTCCTAAACCAGTTATCATCTGGATCTCAGGAAAGGCAGGGACTCCACAAGTAAGACGTCTGCACATAGAGACCTCCCACTTGCAAGTGGAACGGTCCCTCTGCCACGAGGGTTCCAGAGCTGTGCCACAGATCTGAGATAACAATGGGCCTCCCACATATGGGAGTGTGACAGCCCCTCCAGCTACCTAAGTGACAGTTCTTTCCTGTCTTCTGTATAGATTTCCAATTAAATTTTTTTTGCAAATGTGTGCTTTAGTTTTAATTGTGATTTCTAGTGGAGCAGGGACCACACCAGCTAGTGAGTTTTACTGCCATGCACAGAGGAGCTCTGTGTCTGAAGCCAAGCCTGGCACCATGAGGCGCTTCCCTGGTGCAGTTTCGGCTACAACATCATCACTGTGGTCATCAGGAAGTCCTAGCATCACAGATAAAACTTGGCTGAAGTGCATTTTACATTTCTTTCTAGAAAAGTGCTCATTTTGCTGCTTGCAATTCATCTTTCAATCTTGCCTCTTGTTATCCTCGTCTCGGCTGCATGCAAATGCTCCCCCAGGACCCTGTCCTCCTCTGCCATCCCTTTCTCCTTCCAAAACCCTGGCAACTTTTGGAGAAGCAGAGAAAGGTGGCACAGCAAGTGGAAAAGTCACCTGCCTCAGGTCCTCCTTCTCATCCTTGGATTGGCCTCTGCAGTATGGCCAGGCCTTCTGCTCGCTGACCCTGTGCTTCAACGGTGCCTTGCTCCTCGTCCTATCTCTGAGGATAAAACACTTTCTTCCTTGCCTGCTGCCCACTCTCTCTCAGCTTTCACCTCCCACATCCCTTCCAGAGCTTCCAATCTGCTCCACTGTCTCCTTTCCTGTACTGCAAATGAGGCTGGAGGAGGGGATCACTAGGCACTTTGTATCTATCCCTCACCATTCAGAACCACACCCAGCTCTCAAATTCCTGCCAATTCACAATGGGTCTGAGGTAAACCCCTTCAGAGACACTCAGAACTTGGAGCAGTGTGAGACATGTTCGTGTTCATTCAACAGACATTCCCAACTCCTTTTATGCAACAGGCAGAATGCCCGGTACAGAGATACGGGACAGGGAGACAGGTACCAGCCCTGTCCATCTGCTGAGGAGACAACACACAAACACATAATTACACAATGTGTGGAAAGGCAAGACCCTGCCAGGTTACCTGGTTTGTTTCCAACAAATCATGGGCCATCATCCTATAGTGCCCAGTACAATAAAGACCCAACATATAAACGAATGAATGAGTGCACGCAGCTAAGAAGTAAGGCATTATCGTGAAAGAGCTACCAAAACATATAAACAACAAAGAGAAAAACCATAGAAATAAATAACTGGATTAAATTGGATGATCTTTGTTTTGTGGTTGGAGACTAACCTAAAAAGAGTTCCCAAGCATTAAACCCCTTCTGAGGAGAAAAAAAACTGACACAACTGTTTCACCCAGTTGTTATAGGACCCCAGGTGAACAAGCATCCTCCCAACCCACTTCTGGGCTCCATGCATACACTCTCAGCACAACTCTCAGGTCCAGACAGGCAGTCTTGGCAGGATGTCACAAACACACATGAGCCCTTCACTCATGGGTCTGCAAACTCATATGAATTTCAAGAGGCCCCTAACAGCAGATGGAGCCTCTGATACAACAGCTATCTAAGCTGTGGTTACTTCAGCATCTCAGGCAAGGCCCAGTCCCTGCAAGAATACTTTCAGTTCTTTCCCAGGAGAGTTAAGTAACTTTTCTCATAAACAGGAACAAAGGAGGCACTATTTCTGCCAAGAGCACTTTGTTTTAGGCTTGTTTTACGTATGACACAGAAAAATCACCAAGAAAGAAATAGAACAAGGGTCAAAAGTCAATATATTAACAGTTTTAAATGCTATTTTCTTTTTATACAATATGGTATTTGAAAAACGAGAATTTTCTATTCCATCTATAGTAACATCTAAAATACAAAAGTGGAGGAAGCAACCAAATTTCAACATTTGGAGAAAAGTGTCAGCACACAGCAATTAATCTGATGCTGGAGTCATAAAACAGGGTGCTCCCATGAGACGCCAAGCTCCATTCCAACACCCTGTCACTGGTTAACAGCATTTGTCCTCTCACTGCCTCAGGCTGTCTTCTACAAAATGCAAACAACAGTAACAGCAACCTTGTGTATGTGAAACAAGGGAAACAAGGTAAGCCATGGATGAGAGTTGCAAGATGTGGCTATTTTAGGAAAAACAGCCAAAGTAACATCTTAGGCAGGAGTGTGAGAAGGGCATTCAAGCAGAGGAAAAGAATTCTACATCAAACACAAAAGGAATAGAACAGTGCCCTTTAGTGGAAGTACATTTAGATGAAAGTTTTCAATGAAAATTTCACAGATTCACAAAAGGAAGGAAGGAAGGGATAGGGAAAAGGGAAGAGGAAGGCAAAGGAAACCTGAAAAAGGAATGAGAACAAACCTCCCCTCTCTGAGTCTCTTTTGGGATCTTCATACTGAGCTAACCCCAGTCTGTTTTTTGCTTGTTTGCTTTTCTTTTTTCTTTTAATATCCGAGACAGAGTGTAAGTCAATGAGTTGTCCTGGCTTGGCTCAAACTTTTAATCCTCCTACCTCAGCCTCACACAATACTGGGACCACACACATGCCCGCTGTGCCAGCTTCACTTTGTAGGATTAGATGGCAAACAGCAATGGTGCCAATTTCCACTGGACAATGCTTTTCCTGACAAGCACCTGCTCTCCAAAATGTACTCAGAGTTTTGTTTTTTTTTTTCTAGTATTGCAGATTGAACCCATGGAGTCCTGACTGAGGTGCATCCTAATCTCTTTAATTATTTTTTTTTGCAACAAAACCTCACTAAGTTACCAGGTAGGTCTCGAACTTACAATCCAACTGCCTCAGCCTCCAAACTAGAAGAGCTCACAGGTTCACCACCATGCGTAGCTAGACTTTTTCATCATGCCTTAATAGTGATACATTTTTACAAGAGGATATTAGTAATTCAATCTTAATTCTTTCCACTGATTCGTAGTTCTTACAGGGGCTTAATCATAGAGCACAGAAAAACACTTCAAAAATGTCAAGTACTCTCTGATTGTATATTGTAAGCCTCCTCATTGTTATAGAGAAGAAAATGTGAAGACACAACCACAGCATGCAGACAAAGGCCCTGAAAGCCGAGGAGGAGGAACCACACGGGGCTCTGATGTCCTTCTCTGCAGCCCATCAGGTCTCTGTCTACAAGCACACAACAGAACTTAAGAGTCTATTTCTGGGTCTGTCACTCATCTCCCCTATTCCCCCTGTTGTGGCTGCCCTGCTCCCTGCTGCATGCCAGCCAGGCTGCAGCTGCTCTCAGGATAGGGAAGGTTGGAACCCAGTTCCTATTTAAGGGGCTCTTGGGGACCGTGAGACCTCAAATCTGCCATCAGCCTCAACCTCCAACGTCCTTGGCAGAATCTACCTGAGCTCTTAGGAGACCATTTTCAGAGAAGGAAATATACAAGTTAGTAATTTTTACAGGTAAGAAGGAAAAGTATTTATTCAGGAACTAGAATTATATGACTTGGAAGAAAGGGAGAATATAAAGAATTACAAAAGGAGGACCAGCAAGATAGCTCAGTGGTCTAAAGCGCCTGCTTAGGCAAGTGTGAAGGGACCTTGATTCAATCCGCAGAACCACAGGCTATGCCAGCACTGCCCCCAGGGTGGGCTGAGTTGGTTACCAAAAAAAAAAAAAAAGAATTATAAAAGCAAAACGATATGCATTCCTTGTGCTTCCTTTCTCTCAAAATGATCCATCCTGTGTGTGTCATCTTCCAGGTTCCAAGAAAACTAAGGATTTTTGTGAGGTGTGTATTCTAGCAGTGTGACAAGGGTCTGGGTTTTGTCCATGCACCAGGAAAAATTAAAAAATTAACTGAAGTCTAAGAAACTGAATGTGACGAGAAGATCTCATGAAGCTATGAACTGCCCCAACTCTAATCTCAGAATAAAGTCAGCTCCACGAACAGAAAATGGGTGAAATATGGACCACAGATATACCATTTGCCAAACACACATTTGCACTGCAGCCTTCATATTTGACTCCTGAGTACCACTTGGCTATTCAAAAGCACTAAGTACTTTAAAAGCACTATAATGAATAAACATTGGATCCTCTGTTATAAAACCTGCTATATTCCTTATTTACTTGCTGATTCATTCCTACTATGTGATTCAAAGTTATTAAAATATACCTTAAATAAATGAAACTAAGCATCTATGAGATAAAAAACTGAAGTCACTAAAAATGAAAACAAAACAACATAAGACAAAACAAAGTAGACAAGTGCTTCCATTTATTATAAAAACTATGTGCCTACTGAGTTGCTTTTTCATTTCTAATGAAATGATCCAAAAGAAAATGTGCCTTCAGGAGTCTATTAAGTCCTGACAATAAACCCAGATAGAGTCAGCAAAACTAAAGGACAAGCACACAGGAAGGTAAGGCTTCATGAGGAGTAGGAAACAGTCTGCATCAAGGGAGGAAAACTGCATTTTCGTTTTCTCTTTATAGTAACTGCCACTTATGCAGTATAGGACAGATGTGAAAAAACAGTGATTTCACACTTAAAAACCATAATTTCATTCTCTACACTATTTAAGAAAAGCAGCTCATTTAGCATTGCAGTGAACAGTGTTGTGCTGGCCCATATGGTTTAAAATCACAGTTCCACCACTTTCCAGGCATGGTAACTAGAGTAAGCACCAGTTTCCCTACCTGGAAACTGGAAATAATAACAGTACAAGGTAATCAGCTATAGAGAGGATTGAAGGAGCCAACACAGTACTACTGCTCAGAACAGTATTTTGTGTATAATATTTAATAAACATTTAGGTATGTTTTCAAGTGTTTACACAGTATTTTTAATTAATACCAGTGTGATAGATTCTGTTGCTTACAAACCAAAGTCTCCATGCAGAAATGCTCAATAATGGTTGCTCTTCACTGGCATATGATTACTGGGATAAAGTACAAATATTTAGTCCTCTGAGAAGAGTTCAGATCTGCTTCTCTGGAAGAGGAGGCCACCAGCCAGAGCCCTGAGACTCGCCCGTAGGGAAACAACACAAAGCATTTAAAGAGGGCCGGGGAGATAGCTGGGCAGTATGCATGCCTACCTGGCAAGCGCCAGGGACCCTGGTTCAATCTCCAGTAACGCGTGCCGTGCTGGCCCCACGCTGTGCCAGCCCATCATGCCAGTCCCCGAAAGCAGGCATGGTGGTGCATGCCTGCAACCCCAGCGCTGGGGAGGCTGAGCCAGGAGGATCACTGTGAGTCTGAGCTATTTAGTTGAACCCTGTACCAAATAAATAAATAAATAAAATGATTAAAAATAATTTTAAGGAAAGGGTACGGAACATTAAAGGTAGAACTGTATGAGAAATTGTATTCCAGGGAAGCACTTATTCTACTGAGCCATCTCCCCAGCCGAGAAATTGTATTCCAAGAGTAATGTCATTGCAAACTTCTTTTATTTCAGCATTAGCTTTATTTTTTTCTCTGTGGGATATTTCTGTTGCAAATTTTGCAATATTCACTTCTCTGTATTTTCATTCTATTTTTCCCAGACACTTGATTTTCCCACCGCTATTCTTCTTTGGAGACAGGGTCTTCCTATGCTGCCTTGTGAACTCCAGGTTTGAGGGACCCTCCTGCCCCTGCCTTCATTGTAGCTGGGACTACCCAGCACTCACCACTGCACCTGGCTCTGTATCTTGGCATTTTTATACTTTATTGGTTATGCTTTCATTCTTCTCATGAACCTAACCTGAAATTTAGATTTAAAAATTAGTAGTTGCTAGGGGGCACAAATGGTTGATAACTTGATTAGTTGGTTACTTTATTCTAAAAATCCTAGTTGCACTAACAAAGACATGCCCTCAGGTGACCCAGGCTTCTTCATGCCACTGTGACCTCATAATAACTATACAGGGGAGCAGAGGAACCATTGGAGACATTGAACAGCAGGAGGCCAGGCAGGCAGAGGAGCCCTGCAACTCTCTATGAGCTGCCAGCATGTGACGCAGATGCAGTCTAAGATTACTGCATCCCCAAGGTGGATTCTCCCTGAAGACAGGCAACTTTCACCCAAAAGCCACCCAGTGTCACATGATGAAACCCATGTCCCAGTCTCAGTGACATCCATAGCTAGGCACAGAGTGACAGCAGAATATTCTCAACGTCAGTCCAGGTGTGGTAGCACTTACCTGTAATCCCAATGCTGGGGAGGCTAAAAACAGGAGGATCACTATGAGTCCAAGCTGCATGGTGAGACCCTATACCACATACATAAAAAATAAACAAATAATAGAAAATTCCTATCTTGGCCGCATTACTGCTAAGTCCTTGTATGGAAAATCAACTGTAATGGCTAGATAAAATATTGTTCTAAAATCTAATTTATAAATATACTGGTGAGCTGAGTAAGAACTCAGGGACCAAAGTCAGATTGGTTGTGGTTGAGCTATCGCTAGGGCACAGCTGTGCTGCCTTGACATGGAAGACCATGTCAAAGCCCAAGGAGCACACAGGGTAGAGAGCCACCTGTCCCCTGCATCGGGACTCACCTACTCACTGAACGGGCACTGCAGGGAGATCTCTCCTGCTACACACCACCATGGTTCAGGAGCGAATTCATAATCACACTGCTCCAAAGGAGGTTTTACAGCTTGAATTCAGACCTATGACTTTCCACTTCCAGTGGAAATTTAAAAGGCTCCTGGGTGTTAGACGATCCACAAACACATAGAAAAATGCAGGTCATGCAACTCGGGACAGGCAGACTCCAAAAGAAAGAGTGCCAAAAAATACGAGTTAGTAATTAAAAATACAAATAAACAAAGCCTCAGAATAGAGTCTACAGATGAAAAACATATGTCAAAGTCAGACCTGGAAATAGGAATTCATAAATAGGAATTATCTGAAACACAATATAAATTCCCTCATTTTACCAATTCTAAAATATCAAAGGTTTTAAATGTGTTATTTATTACAAGAAGAAAATTGATAATTGCAATTCAGCCTACATCCTAACTTCAGGGAAATTAACATGCTGGATTGTGTAAAGATGGGAACACTTTGGGACCATAATGTTAAGTGAAAAAAAAATCAGTCATACAAACTTGGCTATCACATGGTTTTCCTTATGCTGCACACACCTAAGCATGACTGAGGGCTCTGTGGCCAGAACCTCGTGACAGACGGTCTCTGGGAGTTTCCCCAGTAAACATGGCGCCAAGTAGGCCAGTATGCATGCTCTTTACTGTTTCACCTTTTCTCTCTGAAATGTGTGAGGAATTTTAAGTCATATCTTAAAAACCTAAGAGGATCTGAATAAAAAATACTTTCAAAATAATAACCAAAGTACTATATTCCATGGGTTAATTTATAAACACAAGAAATATGGTAAAAGAATTGATAATGTGTAATCAGACTTAATTCAATTATCCAGAAAGGGACAGAAACAGGTAATGAAAGGGTCAGTAGAAGTGAAAGATAGAGCTGGAAAGCTTGACTCAGTTCTTAAAGGAGATCCACAAAGAAAGTAAGAAAAAAATGAATCATAGGTAACAATAAAACAGACACTAGCTATAGATTTTTCAGAAGCTCAGTCTACCCACTGATCAGGACTCCTAACACATCCTGGGCAAAGTAACTACAAAGAAACCCACCTCTCAGGATAGCATCGAGATACAAATGCACACGAGGAAAGAGAGAACAAAGATCCTGAAAGCAGTCAAGAAAACACAGATAATAGGGCCAGGGCAGCCCAGGGAAGTACTGAAACTAATGACGGATAATGAAAGTCACATGGCCCCAAAAGTGAGCCCAGGAGAGAGAACTGTGAACTCAGAAATAGATGCCAAATTGTTTTCACAAAAAATTAAAGCGAACTAAAAATATCTTAAATATACAAAGCTAAAAGATTGTTGCGTCACCATTACAAATTTACTTCAGGGAATTCTAAGAAATGTGTTCAGGGAGAAAGTGGTTACAGATGAAAGCCCTGAGGTGAGCGAGACAGGCTACAGCCACGCATGAAGGTCACAAAGACCACACGCCTGCGCGACTCAGCAACCCAGCCAGACTAAGAAGCGACAGGGCTGGGCATGTTGTTCAGCGAGGGGTCCGAGTTCACTGGCAAGTACGGGAAAACAGCACATATACATGCGTCCACACAGGCACGCATACATTTGTGCATGGGAGGGGAAGGAAGAAGAGGAGAAAAATGAGGTGGAATCAGAGGCAGATGCAGAGGTAGAGGGGAAAAATAATGTCTAATACTGTAGAAGTGTATGTGTAGAAAGATGAAAAGAAAAAGAGGGCCAGGAAGATAGCTCAGTGGCACAGTACCTGCCTGGCAAGTGAGTTTGATTCCAGGTGCCAAAAAAAAATAAAAATAAAAAATAGAAAACCCCTCAAAAAGATGGAAAATAATACACATGACAATAGGATATATGTTTTCAGACAGTGAATAGATTTTTTTTTTTTTTTTTGTCTTTTTGAGACAGGGTCTCACTATGCAGTTCAGGCTGGCCTTAAGCTCACTTTGTAGCTCAGGCTGGTCTCGAACTCACAACAATCCTCCTGCCTCAGCCTCCCGAGTGCTGGGATTACAGGCATGCGCCACCACGCCCGGCGTGAATAGATTTTTGACATACTGAATAACTTTGAAGTTTACTTTCCAGAAGTCACACCTGAAATATAACCTTAAAACTTTAAAAAAGATGGAAAACTAGGTCAGACAAACACCAATATGCAGAGAGCCAGCAGAGCTACAACAACTTTGGATATACTTTAAAGCAAAATCATTACTTGTGCTGTGAAAGTCAAATCAAGAAGAGACAGACTAAATTTATGAGAGAACAGCCTCACACAGAGAGCAAAACATACCAGACTCCAGGGGCACAGAGAGCCACAGTTACAGGGAAATTCTAACACTTCTTCAGTAAGTACTTTAATGACTGAAAGAGAAATCAATAATAACATAAGAAACCTGAACAACACAGTCAACAAACTTGAGCTTATAAACCACCACACTTCACAAATTTGGGTCTTGGGGCCCTTTCCACTTCCTCACACCCTGACTTATATCTTATACTGAAAACTCACCGAGAATTATAACATCCCTTTGCTTAAATGGATTATTTCTGTTGCTACTCACTATAGTAAGAAATGAAAATTGAGAAAAAAGTGTCCATTTTTAATAATTTTAAAAGAACAATAATTAAACCTTTACTTGTTAATGTAAGCATAGATTTTTTTGTTGCTATTGTTTTTGTCATTTTTAGTAACAGTCTACAAGGTCTCACTATGTAGATCTGACTCGTAGTGATCCGCCTGTGTTCAGCCTCCCAAAGAGATGGGATTATAGGCTCACGCCACCACACCAGTCTCAACCTCAGTCCAGCGCACCAGAGGATTAAATTCTGGCCACTGGATCTGCCTAATCAGGCACTTTAATCCGCTGAGCTATTTGGCCAGCCCTCTAAGCATAGATTTTCAAAGTAATTTCCTAAGACTCAAAACAAAAAGTCAATATTAGCAGGGACCTTTTTTTTTTTTTTTCATTTTTGCAGATATTTTCTAATCTGGCTCAGCGGATGGCTGCAGATTCTTCTATCTGCTTCTATCTTCCTCTTGTTGCACTCTCTTGTTACATCACGCAGGTCACTCCACAGCACACGCAGGAGATGAGGAGAAAGCAAAGGCAAAGGTTGTGCTCCTCCCGCTGGAAGATTACTTTGCACCTCATGTAGCCCCTGAAACACGTAGGCACCTGCACACAACACTTTTTTGCCCACAGTACAAAAAATACATAAAGCTTTTAGAAATGTCGATTATTTGCCGAAGGCAGGCTGGTGATGTGTCAGGCATTCTGTCCCCGTGTTGAGCCAGGAGCTAAGTCTGAATGTATATTAAAGGGTTTTAACTGCTGGCAACCAGGAAAACACCTGCACAAAACCAGAGTTACAGAGGTGCTTCCCTCACCATCTTGCCAACCATGTAGTATAGATCTAAGAGTGTTAGGGCAGAAAAAAGTAAAACCTGCATTAAGCTTAGGAAGAAAAACTGTAGCAAGCAGATAATATGGATTCACATACAGAAGACCCAAAACAGCCTCCATATCAACCACTAGAACAGAAGAGTTGACCAAGCTGCTAAATGTGAAAATAAAGATGCAAACCTCAATTTTATTTCTATACACTCACATTAAAAAGTTGGAAAATATAATTTTTAAATAATATCTTTTGTAAAAGAATCCAAAGCCAAGGATCCACCTGGGTGTGGGGTGCTCGTCTATAGTCCAGCTTCCTGTAGTGGAGACTCACATGGGAGGGCTGTAAACTTAAGCAGCCCACTTGACTGCATGACTTAGCAAGATCTTGTCTCAAAATAAAAACTAAAAAGGGCTAGACATGCAACTCTGTTAAGACTCTGGGTTCACTCCTTGATGCCACAAATAAATAAATAGCTTAAGAAAATATTAGATTTACATGAAAAATTATAAAGTACTATATAAAGACACAAAAGTAAATCTCAAATGATTATAATTTATTATCTATGATAAGAAAACTCAGCCTCATTAAGGTATAAAGGACAGAATTGTTACTTAATTCCAGAATCATGCTAAGCCTACAATACTGAAAACTAACTGTGGCATGGAAGACAAAGGACAGTAACAGAGAAATCAGAAACTGACCCAGATATATAGAAACTGACCTTAGGGCAGTCATGGGTGCCCCACGGGTCAGTAAGAGAGGGCTAGGCTCTATATTCCCCCATAGACTCCTGTGCTCATAGGTGGGGCTTTTGAAGAGGAAATGGACAATCGAGCAGACTCTATTGCTGGGAAAGGGGTCTGGGCAGACTTGGAAGAGCTATTTCCCTTCCTGGCTCCTCCCTTTACTCGCCGATTTCTGGCCACCAAGAAGTGAGCAGCACTTCGGCTTCCTTTGCTGTGCCCCTCTGTCATGCAGCTTCTTCTCTGGAGATAGCTACCCATGGACTTGATGTCAGGTATTGTGTCTCTATTGATAACAAAAAGGGCTAAGATATAACTTTTTAATAAATCATAAAGGCAAGCTTCACGATTCATAATGTTGCCAGGACCTCATCCAGTGTGGCAAAACTTCAGTGTGGGCCTTGTCAGAATTCATTTGCTCACCTCCAAAGAAACAGAAAATCACATAAAAACAAAAAATTTAATTCATTCATAATTTTGCAAAAATAGGAGGGCCGCTAGTCAACCCCCACTTCCCTAACCCCCAGTCTTCCACCCCTGGGCCAGAAGTACTCCAAGCTATACAAAGGGGTAACAGAAAGCCAGGCAATATGAGTGTCAGGTGAGCCTGGCTTGGGCCCAGGAAGGGCATAGAGCTGGGCCGGTGGCTTCCTCTTTTCCTCATGAAACAGTTAGATAAACAGCTTATCTATTTATTTTTAAAACATCCTAATTTTTAAAGATACACTTTAATGTCTCTGTTACAATGTGGAAAACAAAAAGAGAAAGGAAAACTAAGATAAAGTGAAATTTTAAATATAAACATTAAAATATTATAGAAATGTTTAGGAACCAACATAGAACATCTTCATGACTTCAGAGAAAATACCAAAGGTATAAACCACAGGGAAAAGACTAGTAAGTTCCTCTGCACTAAAAAGAACAGCACTACAGAAAAATGAACAAATAACTTGAACAGGCAACTCATGGGGGGGGCAATTGAAAAGGATAACAATCATCACATATAATCAATCTCATTAGTAAATTAGTGAAAAACGTGTTAAGACACAAAATATAGGGGCCAGGGAGACGGCTCAGAGGAATAAGTGCTTCCCTGGCAAGCACAAAGGCCTGAGTTCAATCTCTGGTTCCACAAAAATGTAACAAAACAAAAATTAATAAAGTTAACCTAAATAAAATAAAATTTATTATAAAACTTTGTTGTATCTTTGCCAGTCCAGTCATCACTGGACTGACTTCCAGAGTGAAAACAAAAACGTTTAAGACTTTCAATTGTTTAAGCCATTATTCAAATTCAAAATTATCTTTCCTTCAGCCAATGTACTTCAAAGAGGAGTCTGAATCCAAAAGACAGTCTCTCTGCTGGAAGAAGTATTTCATTCCGGCCTTTCATGAATTTTTGAGACCTAAGGTTTAGTTTTTTGGACTTTTTTTTTTGAAACAGGGTCTTCCTATGTCGTTCAGGCTGGCCTCAAACTCACAGTGATGCTCTTATCTCAGCCTCCTCAATGCTGGGATTACAGGCTCATGCCACCACGCCCAGCTGCTGCCAAATTCTTGATGCAGTGCCTCCCTCTTTTTAAATTATCAGATCACCATGTAATAAAAGCAAAATTGAAAATTATCAGTGAATAATCAAAGCACTATGAAATATATTATTATTTATTTCTTGTTCATAATTAGTTACATCGGTACAGAGACATAACATTCCAGTAAGAAAGATTCTGTCACTCCTGGAAAGACGTCTGTTTGATCTGCTACTTCACAACAGTCTATCATCAGTAAGCTATTCAATTTTCCATAAATAGCAACTCAAAGTCATCACTGGACTGACTTCCAGAGTGAAAACAAAAACATTTAAGACTTTCAATTGTTTAAGCCATTATTCAAATTCAAAATTATCTTTCCTTCAGCCAATGAACTTCAAAGAGGAGTCTGAATCCAAAACACAGACTCTCTGCTGGAAGAAGGATTTCATTCCAGCCTTTCATGAATTTTTGAGACCTAAGACTTTGCACACAGATGCACCTACACCCAGGAATCTGCAGCTCCACTGGGTGGACTGCCAAGGACTTCAGTGAAGCAGAATTCAAAAGCAGCATCATGCTTTGGCCCACCTGACACTGCATTTGGAAAAACAACACAGATTCCAGGGACATTCCTTGGCCCCGCAGGCAGGCCTGGGAGAACTGCAGCCCACTGTGCTGGGCTCCTGAGTCAGAGATGGCAAGCAGGCAGACAACCTCAGAAAAGCATCCTCGGCTGTCTAGCTTGTTTGCTGTCCTTATGACAAAGCTATTAACGTGACAGCCTTAAACACAGTATTTCTTCTGTTAGGAACAGGGATTACATGCCATTTCCCAATCTTAAAATAACCCCAGAGACACCCTCCCCAGACTGTTAAATTCCTCTTCAATTTGCACCTGAATTCAACAGGAAATAAGGTAGTAGCCAAGACAACCATATAAATAGACCCACTGTGTCCCCACAGGAGGACAATCAGCCAACAAGCCCTTCAACTGCTTTTGGAATTCTTCCCATACTCCTTGCTTTGTGACATGGGCCTTGTGACAATGTCTGATGGGAATGCATTCTTCAGCCCCAAATCCCACCCATATTTAAATGCTGACCCTAAGAAAATGGTGCTCTCAATCCACAACGGGAATAAGCACTGGGAGTCAACAGTGCATAAGACAAGCACTTATGAGAACAGATCAGGAAAAATCAGGAAGGAAAACAGTGCAATAGCTTCAGTATAGAGGACATTCTGAAGTTACAGACTTGTTGGGTTGAGATGTTAAATGTGCACATGTGGGATTGGGTCTACATGACTTGCACATAAGCACTGCATGGAGTTAGGACATAATGAATTATGTAAACAGGGTGAAAGACTGCAAACAGCCCAGCCTTCCACCTTCCAGGAGGCCTTGGAGCACAGGAGGAGGAACAGCTGCTCCTTCCTGATTAGGCCTGAAACACCCTCAGAGGCAATTCAATTCCCCCAAATGTCAAAATTCTAACACAAAATGGCCCAGGAGCTCTGCATCTGGAAAGATCCAGTGTGTGATTGATGGAGCCTGTGCAATAGCAGTCAGTGCATGACCAAAGCAAAGCGATGAGGGGAGGGCAGGGAGGGTCATGGAGGGCAGGGGAGGGAAGAGGAGGGGGAACGAAGGAAGAAAGGCTGGTAGACTCAGTATTACGGTCCTACACGGATTTTCCCAGACACAAAGCCTGGGATTTTGCATACTGCTAAGGAGAACAGTGAATCACAGGTGGAAGAGGAGCTTGGGTTTTGGTGGACCAAAACCCTAAAACCTACATGCTGAGTGCTAAGAGGGTTTAAAATTTTCCACTTGAGTGCATGCGTAGCAGCACCAACAGCATGCTCCAGTCACTGGGAATCGAAAACAAATCTGAGAACTGGAAGTTTTAAGAGAAGCCACACAGCCTTAGACCCCCTTTGTTAGCATGACAGCAGAAATCCATGTAAAGAAGCGTTGTTGGTAGGCGGCTAGAGGAGCATCACAGTAATACTGCAATTTGGGGCAGAGATTCCAAGGTGCACAATGAATGACAGAAAGTGGCTCCTGAGTTATCAGCACCCCATCAGCATGACAGGCAGTGAGGATCATGAAGCTCAGGGTGCAGCACCAGAGCCTGAGACTGGGCCCTGGAATGAAGCAGGTGCTGAGCTCTGGAACCAGGTGAGAAATAGGAGGATGCCATGGAGCCTGCCCCCCTCTAGGGCATCCAGCAGTCCTGACAGGACACTGCAGCACCCAGCCTGGGGTCCCTGGATGCCACAGTTAGGGGTACAGGTTACACGGCTTGGAGGGGCCTCACCCTGCTTGCATGGCACCCAGCGAGGGCAGGGCAGCCCAGCTGATGGACTCAGCCCTGTCTCGGGATGCTCAGCAGGGCTGTTTCTCAGCGTTCCCAAAGGCACCACACATGCAGGTGCCACCTGCCGCTCACACAGGGTGCGCTCTGCAGACAGACACCCTGGGCTCCAGCTCTGTGCCTTTGCTTATCACCTGGACAGAATTCCTAGCCTCTCTGTCACTCAGTGTCATCTGCAAGAACACTGTAGCATTTCCCTTATACATTCTGGTGGAGTCCTATATAATAGTCTTTACTTTCAAAACCGCTGCTGAACCGCCTGCTGGCTGCTGGCTCTTATCTCCATACTACTGGGCTGGTAGCTCCTCAGAGGCAGGGAATCTCATTGTTCCTGTAGCCCTTTCCTGGCACCCAGCTGCTGTCCCCACCCTGCTCTTCCCAGGAGGCTGGCAACTGTTGCCACCATCAGGGGTCTTGCACTCCACACCACAGAGCTTTGGCCCAGAGGGCCTGGAAATCAGGGAATTCTCTTCACAGACTCCCTTCCCATGGCCAACTCATGCTAGAGGCGCCTCAGGAGGCTTCACTCAGGAGCCGGTCCTGTAGGGTTCTGCCCAGGTTGTGGGTGCCAACAGCCCTTCTGCCTGGGGACACTGCTCTGCCAGTGTCAGCAATCTCTCCATGTAACCTTCCTCTAATTTTCCTTTTTCTGTTGGGTCCTTCAATGGTTTTGGTGTCAGGTTAATGCCTGCTTCAGGAATGGTCTTGGGAGTATTGCTTTCCTTTCAAATTCATTAAAGTATGTGAGGAGTAGTGGTGCTAGATCATCTATAAATTTCATATAGAATTCAGTAACAAACACACAGGGGCTGGGTTTTTCTTTATTGGTAGGTTTTTAATTACAATTTGAATTTCACTGACTTGATATTGAGTTATTTAGAAATTTTATGTCTTCTTGATTCAGCTTTGGTAATTCATATGCATTTAGGCATCTGCCCATTTCTTCAATGTTTTGCATCTTATCAGAGCACAGGAGTTTTGAAAATGAACATGGAGCCTGGAATGGTGCAATGCACCTGTGCTCACAACACTCTGGAGGCTAAGGCAGAGCTAGACGTCAGCCTGGGCAATGTAGTAAACTCAAGCCAGCCTGGCCTGTACATGGGAACCTGACCAAATAAACAAACAAAACAGAATACGCCCTACAAGAAGGTGGGTTTTCTGGCTCTTCCATGGGCTCAAACTACAGCATGCAGCCTAATACCCTTCATCAGGTACTAAGGTATCACCCCACAAATATCTTTCCTAATGCTTTTCTTTAAAAAGCATGTTTTGTGGAAACCAGGCACATTTCTTAGGAGGCAGATGGATCAGGCTGAATGTATTAGTAATATGTGTCACTTGACATTCTGAGCTTGATGCTTTGCAAAATCATCTTTCTACAGCTGCTTGAAACTTTCACCAAAAGATTACTCCAGAAAATGCTATGGATTATTTTCTTCTACTTTTCCTTCACAAAAATAGAGATTTACTGCAAGCAAGCACAGAGACTCCACTTAGAACTGTCTTCAGAAGGCAGAATCAGGACAACAGTGGCACCACATGCAGCACGGACAGTGGCTCCAGGGTTGGATGGGTTCTGTCAGGTCTTGACCCACATGGGACTTGCCTGTTCTGACTAAAATGAAAGCTGGTAGCTCAAAAATGATGGTTCTTAAAGCCCAAAATCTTAGTGGTTTACTTAGAATTCAAATATCTGGGGCATAAAAAAGGAGAGCAGAATGACAATGAAATATTCTACTTAGTATTTGTTTAAAAATGGGTAGAGGCCTTTTTACCAAGGTGGTGCTGAAGGCAAAGAAGGAAGCCCCCACCCCACGCAAAGCCAAAGCAAAAGCTCTGAAGGCCAAGAAGGCCATGCTGAAAGGCATCCACAGCTACAAAAAGAAGATATGAATATCACCCACCTTCAGCCATCCCAAGACACTAGGGCTTCAGAGCCAGCCCAAATACCGTTGGAAGAGCCCTCAGGAGAAACAAGCTTGACCCCTATGCCATCAGTCAAGTTCCCCCTGACCACAGAGTCAGCCATGAAGAAGATAGAGGACAACAACATACTCGTGTTCATTGTGGATGTCAAAGCCAATAAGCACCAAGTCAAACAAGCTGTAAAGAAGCTCTATGACATCCATGTTGTCAAGGTCAATACCCTAACAAGGCCTGATGCATTGGATGCTGCCAACAAAATTGGGATCATCTAAACTGAGTCCAGCTGGCTAATTCTAAATACATACTTTTTTTTTTTTAAATTCCTTTATTTATTACAGTGTCTCGCTACACATCACGGATTCTTTTTTCGCGGGGGTGGGGTGTGAGCTTAGCGGGCCCTGCGGGGAGGGGCTGGCATGGCATGTGGTGCTGGGGCTCGAACCGCGGTCCCTGGGAGGCGCTCTAGACTGCTGAGCTATCTTGCCAGCCCTAAATACATACTTTTATCTTCATTAAAAAACATGGGTAAAGATCCTCCCATTGTTGGTTTTCTTCATTGGTACTTGTTGGATTAAACATGAGTTTCTTAATTACTGCTTTCATTTATGCAACATGCAGTAGGTGTAGAAGGTCTTCTTGCAGGGCCCACTCTACTAACACTAAATTAAACAGAAAGGAACACCATATATTGTCCAGCAACAACATGAATTAGAACTTGCAGGAGGCAGCGAGCAGTCAGGACTAAAGGTAAGTTAAGGAAAATCTACTGGTGACAGTTTTATGAGTGAGCTCTAGTTCTTACTAAATGAGAATCTGATTCAGTAAAGAAACAGGTTGGTCACCTAAAATTCTAGTCAAGTGGACTTTCTAAAATCATAAAAATGAAACAGCAGAGAGTAAATGTTACATTCTTGGTACAAAGTTTAAAAAAATTGTTTAGAAACCGCTTCTCTTACACAACCACTATTTATCGCATATGGAAATATGCTTTAGTTTCTGAATTTAATACTGTTTTTTTCTTCTCATTTACTTGATACTAGTCAGGTAACCAAATAACACCAATATAAAAACAAGTTAATGCATTAGAATCATTTAAAAATTAAAAACAGAAATGAAATGCTGGTGTGTATACACTAATGTACAGACTATTCTAGTAATAGCAGTATCACTTTTTGTTGAACATTTACAGATTCTTAGCACATAACTAATCCAATTTTTCTAGGCCAGAATATCAAAGCCCACGTGGTTTCAGATATTCTTTCCCTTAGGATATAGTTTTACTTTTGATCATTCCTTTTTTTAAATTAACAACATTTAATAACTTTATTCTAATTCCCATAAACTAGGACATACACTAATTTTTTCTTTTGATTACAATACCTTTTTCTTAGAGTTAGTCAATTGGAGTCAAGTATGGTGGCAAGGCCTGTGACTGTAGCATTCAGGGGGATGAAGCAGGAGGATCACTGCAAGTTTGAGGCCAGCGTAGGCTATATAGTGGATTCAACAACAGCCTGAACTACACAGAGAGATGCTGTCTCAAAAACAAAGAAAAAAGAAAAAAAAATTCAAGAATATATGTAATAAAGAAACATAAATTTAAAAATGTTTAAAACTAAAAAGAAAAGAATATATGTAAAATGTAAATTACATCTTAAGATATAGAACAAACATTATTGTGATTTTTTAAAAAAAGAAAACATAAAGACTTCAAAATTACTCTGAAAAGGCTGCAGATCATAGAGCAAATTGCTTGAAGAATCACAATGCAGTTGGCTGACAAATAGGGGAAACCAGCCCAGCATGGCCAAGTGCTCAGGGCTGGCTTTCAGTAGGCTGAAGGTGGGAATGGTGAAAGAGGGGCGCATGACCAGAGAGGACCACAGGTCAGTGCAAACACAAGGTGTGGCTTCATAAGCAGAGTGCCATCTGGCTGGAGCAGGCTCTTCCTTAGAGCAGGAGGGCACCAGGCTGGCCGCGACAACAAAGCATAGAAAGGCCCACTGGAACCCCGCTGACAGACTGTTCTACGCCTGCCGACTGTCCTGGTCTCCATATTCATAAATGATGACAGCTGATAGTATCTACGTGCAAAATGGGAATCCTAATAGCATCTCCCCATACAGTTGTCTGCAGGATTAATTGGACGCTATGCAGTGCTTTGAGTCCTGTCGCTGATGATTGATGCCTGTCTTTCCTCTGTCTCATTTAGAACTAATGATAGCATATTCAGATTGGCTTCATCCCCATGCCAAAGAGTTAAACTCATAGGAAGTAATTGCCAGGACCATGGATGGAATGGGCATTTGAATCCAGGTCTTTGCTGGCCTAAGTACATGTACCGTGTAGTGTCCAGTTAATCCTGCAGACAGCTCTATGGGGAGATGCTGTTAGGATTCCCATTTTGCACCCAAGGAAATGAAAGCTTTTAAAAAGTCCAAGTAACTCGCTGGGTGACTGATGGAAGAAGGCCAAGCCTGACTCCAGGATCCAATGTCCCCTTTGAATCTTTCCCCACTTCTCCGAACTCCAAGATGACAGCATGCACGAGCCCAGCCCCTAGCCCAAGGTGCTGCTGACCTCACTGTCTCAGCTTGAGAATGACTTCTGACTGACACAAAGCCACAACCAAAGAGAAATCACTAACACCTCCCATGGAGTGACTTATTTATTATCACACATTTAATTCCTAATGCCAAAGAGGTGACAGCCATTTTAGTGGAACTGGGAGGCTACAAGAGTCATGCCAAGATCCCTACTGCTTACCCTATCAGTTTTCTTTTCTGTCTAGAATTAAACACTTTTTAATGAAATCTTCCATCTCCTGAACACACCTTGCCTTCTCCCTCTCCTACATGCAATTTGACAAATTCTGCAATCAGATCGGCTTTCTGCCTCACTGTGAGCTTGAATTTCTTATGAGCTTGGGTTTTGTATTCACTCTACATCAGTCTCCTATTTCTATGCCTTCAATAATTTTCTGTAACAACACATTTTGCTCTTTTCTTCACCTGTTTCAATTCTGCCCTGCTGGCCCTATTGTTTTCCTTGGAAGTTTCCCATCTCTGCTTTGACAATCCAAGGCCACTTTTTTTCTCACTGTGGCTTCCAAAGCACATTAATGCACCCAGAGCTGTTGCTTATTTTTCTTTGAAGACACTGTAGGAGAGAACTTATCTGTTTGTGCTGTGTCTCTGCAGCTCTCACAATGAAGGGGTCTGCTATTCTCATCAGGCAGTGCCAGGCACAGAACATACCTTAAAAGGTAAGTTAGTACACGTGCTCTCTAGCTGAGAAGACAAAACACAGCTACAGCTCCTGAGGAGAGCCTTTTGTCTTCTTACATTTTCACATGTCTCTGAACTTGGAGAACTACAATGGTGATGACTGCAAGGATGACTTTCTTCTACTCAAACACCTGCTGAGTTAGCCTGGCCCTAATAAGACCAAAGGACTTTACTAACTTCAAGAATTGCTAGATGTTCTTTTTTTTCAATGGGGGTGCTTCCCTCTGACTCATTCCCTGGATGCCAGTTCCTCCACCTTCCGCATTTCCAAGCATGCTGTCCTTCCTTGGGCTGCAGCGTGAGCAGCCAGATGACCCAGGTACATGCCCTGGAAGATCCTAAGTTACCGTAGTAGTTTTACAAACCAAATAGAGAAAAATGCACAAATATGAAAATATTTCAACAAAAGATTCAGAATTTAGCATGTTTCCCATGCATTTAATATTTAGCAATTTTTCACCAAACTCATTTTTTATAATTATCACTTAACATTGCTTTAGTCTCAATAACTGGTATTTGGAGTCTTTATTTTCTTCTTCTGCTTGTTAGAACAGAAACCATTATGGTAGACATTTCTAAGCAGGAAGAGTTCTTCTGCCATAAGATATTTATTGTCACTTTAAACTGCACTGTGATTAAAGAGATTCCCTAGGACCTCTGAGGCTGTTCTGACTCTATGTAAACACAATCAAAGTATCATTTCATGGGTTTGTTTGTAGGAGCTCTGCTTTTTGATAGTATTTGGCTTCCATCATAAGCACTAGCCTCTTTCAGGTTAAAAACACCAAATAATTTAAAACAATCAATAGTATACCAACCATTTTCTCAGTCAATCCCCACGCTAAGCTAATGTGGGTCAGGTGAGCAGAAGTAAAGCCATGATGCCCCAGAGGCTAGACTTGAAGAAGCCAAAGCAACACTCCTGGTCTTTCAAGGATATGCACTCATTAAGCCTAAGTTCAAGGTTTCCCACCAAAATTTTCCCAAAGACCTGAGCTGCAGCAACAGATTTCCAGGCTCCTATTAGGTGAATATTTTTTATTTTTATTAGTATATGTTGGCAGTGCATAATGATTGCTACCCTTCTTGTGTCTTCATTAATTCCTGGATACTGCTCACAAATCTTCCCAGAAAAACACTAATGAGTCTCACCTGAGCAACTGCAGAACCTACCTAAGGAGGTCAGACAAATGTGATTCAGTCCAAGCTTTCTCATCTTCTAGCTGTGTGACACTGGGCAAGTTATGAAGCCCCTCTGAGGACAGTATAGACAGAGCCACATTCACCCTGAGTTTGAAGAGGCACTCGCACTAGCTTCCTTCTACCTCATAATGGGAGAGAAATCATGAATAATGAAGCCACAACTTTGAGACATTGCAGAGTAGGTCCACAGATGCACTAATGACACTTAGCCATCCCATGGCTTTCCTCATTGTGCAAAGGCTGAGTGAGTGCCAAAGGGGTGTCTGAGTTCAACCAGGCCTCATGCTAAACTCTACAAACACAATCCATGGCCTTTAGCATCATTATAACTAATTCTTTTTTCAAATCCGAGGCTTTCCACTTGCTAGCTGGTCTGTAGATCTGGAAATCAGCTTCACGTCTACAGTACAACTCAATGAAAAATCTCAGCCCTTAGCTGCTGTTTGTGACTCCAGAATGCAAGTTATTAAGGCCACTGGGCCTACATCACTCGTTGTTATTAAAGGCCAACAAGGAAGGAAATCCTGGAAGCCTTTCTGAAGAAAATCTCATCTGCACAGCTCTGCAAGTCAACATGCTATTTCCCTTCTGTGAACATTAAGCTCTGACTCTTGTTATCTAACATCCAGAACTCAGAGCCTGACATGCAGACTTGGTCAGAATTCATCTTAGCCAGAGAGAAGTTCTAGCAGCTAATCGATGCCATCTGACACTGGGCTGTGCTTCGTGTGACATGAGGAGAACACAATCAATATTAGGGCACAGAGCAGCCCAACGAAGAAGATACTTACTTTGCATCTGCTCATTTCTTTGCCATCTAGAAAAGCAATACCTGCTCTCCCATAAAATACAACAGCTGTTCGGACATAACATACATAAGCAGAAATGATTATTTTAATCAGAAACTGGATATCAAAATTATAAACTTATCATATTGGATGAATAATATGATGGTGTTACCAGGTTTCAATTATATTCTGTCTTTGGAAGACAGTTATAAACTGAGAACGCTTGAGTCAAATATGTGGAAAAATGGCAGAGTACTGCCCCGATGAGGAGCTAAGCAAACAAATATACCCTCAAGGTCCCCCCACTTCACTTTCCTTAAATATAAAACTTCTAGAAAACTATAAAATGATAGGACAATAAATATATGAGGAAATTCTCATATAAGGAACAATCTCAGCAAACAGAAACTTTCAGCTTTTATGAATATGCAGGATTTATTTACAGTAGAAATCTCTAAAATACCACTGTTATTCTAAAACTTAAAATACTTCCAAATGATTTGAATCATCCTGTCTTCTTCACATTTGAATACTATGTCCCACTGGGCTCAGGATCAGACTTTGCAACAAAAGAGTACTCAGGTGAGCATGGCATTGCTCTGTCGCTGTCACCTGGATCCAAGCCCCAGTGTGCCCCACAGCAGGACTCCATCTCCCACCAGCACTTGTGCCCAAGGTGTTCCCTCTCCTCCCTCCCCGCAAGCCCCTACCCTTCCATCTGTGCTTTCCGCCCTCTAGCTCCTTCAGCTTAGGTCTCATCTGTTAAGACCCAGCGTAAGCCAAACTTCCCAGTTGGCTATGACCTGAGACTTCCAGGTCTCCCACAGTTCCACCCCTGTGCTTGTCCCTCTCAGGGCCATTTACCTTTTCACTTGTGTTATTTCCCCACTGACATGTAAGCAAATCTTTGCTAGGACAATCAGAACCTCTTGACTGAGAATTTGGAGACAGGACACAGTGATTCTAGTCTGTCGCACTCAAGAGATGTGAGCTGATAGGCCGTATGAAGCTGGAATTGAGGCAGATTTCCACTCACCTGATTAGGAAGGCCAGTTTCAAAGTGAGCAAGAAAGGAAAATATACATTTTTTAAAAATAAAACGAGAGACCATATATCTCCAAAGAGACAAGAAGTAAGCAAATATGCTAACCTTGCTAGGTCCTAAAAAAGAAGCTTCAAGCCGGGCATGGTGGCGCATGCCTGTAATCCCAGCACTCGGGAGGCTGAGGCAGGAGGATTGTTGTGAGTTCAAGACCAGCCTGAGCTACAAAGTGAGCTTAAGGCCAGCTTGAACTGCATAGTGAGACCCTGTCTCAAAAAAAAAAAAAAAAAAAAAAAAAAAAAAAGAAGCTTCAGTATCTGCCCTTGACTAAAACCAGACTTGAGTCTCCTTCTACCCAATTTTTCTAAACAACTTTAAAAAAAAAATTTGTTCTTTACAGACAAATGAGCCCAAGACATCTGTATACCATGAATGAAATGCCTTTAAGCAAGAGCTGGAGATGAAGGGATGGTAGAGCCTTGGATTTTGCAAGGCCTCTGCACCAAAACTGAAAAAGTTTATTTTAATAAAAGCTTATTAATCTAACAGATCAATTAAGTACTATTTAAGAATCAATGGAAGTCAGTGTGCAAAGGTACAGCACTGCCTAACTCTGAAATTTAAAGGTACCACACATTTAATCTTTACAGTGGTAATCTTTCTAACAGTAACATTACCACCAATACTTTTGTTGGGGTCTTGGTATTTAGGGTTTGTTTGCTTGTTGGGGTTTTGGTGCTAGTCATCAAACCAAGGAAATGTGGAGCTATATTCCCAGCCCTTTTCATATTTTTGAGGAACAGTGATGCCAAGTTTCCTACACTGGCAGCCTCCAAAGCACCTGAGACTACAAGCGTACACCATAGATCTGACCTAGTTCCACAGATTTAGGTACTCAAGAATCTAGAATGGAGAATGGGCGTGGTGGTGCATGCTTGTAATTCCAACATTTGGGAGGTTGAAAACAGGAGGATCACTACGAGTCTGAGCTGTGTAGTGAGACCTTGTAGACCCTGTACTAAATACATAAAAATAAAAAAAAAAAAAGAAAGAATCTAGAATGGAAAAGGAAAAGAGAAAAATGAAAAAAGAGACATTAGCTTGCTGTTTTCCACAGCATTCTTTGTTACTCATCGTGTCACTGTGACATCTCATTAGGGGCAGCCATTGCCTCTATGCAGCCCTACCTGTCTACAGGCCAAGCAGGATGACAATTAAAGCAGAAGGAAAAGGATACATGTTCCATGGGAGCTGAAAAAAACAGATGCCAGCAAGAGTACTGAGTGACATGAGACCACCGCCCCTGCCCCAGGACCTGGCGCAGCACCGACACAGATACAGGAGCTGAAGAGGAGCCCTTCCACGCAGAAGCCCCGTGCGGCCCGGCCTGCCCGGCCAGGCTCCCCCAGTACTGGGTCTCATTTCCTTATCTCCACTGCAGAGCAGGTGTGGCTGAGCACTTCTGAAACACAAAGCAGGAATGAACCAACTCCCGCCCGTCCAGGCTTTTCATGAATAGCCATGATGGGCAATAATGAGAGTTTTATATCCAAGCCATTCTGTCCTCCTGGCATTGACCACAATCACACTAGTGCAGTCTGCTTCTGAAGGGCTGGGGCCTGGCACCCAACCTCAATTACCTGCACAGAAGTCCTACCTACAAAAGCAAGCTGCTAAAGAAGCACAGCTTCTCCCAGCCTGCGGGGACAGCCCAAACTGCAGTTTTATAATTAAAGATTACTTTTTGAATCTGAGCTTTGTTTCCATCGTGACTGCAGTATGGATCCTCACCCTTGCAGTACACTACTTTCATGTCACAAAAACAAATCACATAAGGAAGCCAAATGCAAAATCTGAACAAAAATCTGTTAAAGACAACAGTCAGGAACAAAACATTCCAAGACTAACATTCTTGTTAGTTAGTTAACAAGAAACCAAACAACACTGCTCTCCCCCATGCCACTTTGGCTAGTCACTTGGGTTTTATTTTTTCCCAATTATGACATATTAATTGCCTTCACTTTTAAAAATCCATACTTATGTTTCCTCTAAGTATTTTACCAATATTTGTATGGGTTAAGCCACTAAGGGAAAAATCTTTAACTATGGCCCCTCATGGAGACAGGCGCTTAGGGTGATTTCAAAATCAATATACATTTCCAGCTTATATATAAAGTAATAAAGATCATGGTCTGAATAATATGACTAACATTAAAAATACATAAATCCATAGCACAGGACATATCTTCCTATGTGGTTATTGGGTCATCTATCTAAAAAAAGAAATAATTATGTTTTTATTTGACTTTCAACCTAATGAGTTTTTTTAAGTAATGTTTTATTCAACAGTAATTCTAAATATACCAAAAATTTTAATTAAAAAATGAACTGCTCATTTTAAGAGATAAGAATATAAATTCTGTGACAATTTATAATGAGGATAAAATTCATTACAAGAATATTAATAGACATCCTATAACCTTGCTAAACTCTGACACCCTGCCATTGTTATGTTTTGTGTCTAGTTCTCCCTACAAAGCCTCACACAGTCATGGGGCGGGGGACTTCTAGATGAGATAAACTCATGATCCATTGGGATTATGGGTGTGAGTGCTGCTGGGATTATGAGTGCGAGTGCTACACCCAGCCTGGGCAGATAGCCTGATGCAACTTAAGGAGACAGACTTGCTCTCTATAGCCACTGTTGCTCCTTCCTTTTGCTCTTGTTTTCCACCACCATGAACTGCTACCCTCCTCCATGTGCCGCTCTGCCTTGGAGCCAGCTTCATATGGAATGAAACCTCCACTGACTGTGAGCTAAATAAACCCTTCCTATCTTCATTTTGGGTGTCAGGTATTTTGTCCTAGTAATCTAGAAGAGTATCTGAGACAGTCATCATGGCTACTAGGAGGTTTTTCTTTATTTTTCTCTTTTTTTCTTTTTTAAGACAGAGCTTTGGCTCTGTATATATATAGTCCTGGCCTGTTTGAACTTGAAACAGGCCTCCTGCCCCAGCCTCCTAGGTGCTAGAACCACAATGTGCACCACCTTGCCCAGCAGGTATGTTTTGCTTTTATAATCTATCTCACTTAAATACTATAAGCTCATAAAGGAAAAATAATCAAACATTGTAAACAACTCAAACCAAGACTACAATTTTCCTTCCTAAATGCTTTCTCCTGCTGTGTACACTGCTTACCTCTCAGGTTTTTGAAAGAATTAAAAACGCTATCTCTAAGGCTTGCAGCATGGTTTCAGAGCATCAGCAAGTGCCACCATAATACCCAAAAGCTGATCCTAGTGGGAAGAATGATCACGATGCTTGCTTCTGAACTGTAAGACAATCTGCAGTCCTGCAAGTCTGTCTTCCTTCTACTGGAGTAAATATAAATGCCTTTCCAAACTCTTCCTGAATTTTTTAAACATTTCTCACAAGCTGGGTATATCTTTATGATTCTGCCACATTACATCAATACTACAGAGCAGCAGATCAAAATGTGTGCCAGACAATTTCCGGCAAGAACCTGAAAATCCCACCAAACTGCCTCAAAGCACAGTGCTCTATTACCTGGCACAGAGTCATGTGCTCACAGAGAGGTAATTTATGCTTCCCTGGAGTGTTTACAATGCTAAGATGAACCGACAATGCATTTATTACAATCACCCCAACCTCTCAGCAGCCTACATTTTAAAAAATAAGAGACAGAAGGGAGAAGAAATTAAGCTGGACAGCAGCAGCATTAACTAAAAGGCAGAAAAAAGCAGTAAACTCTCTGTAACACCTTTTGAGCTCTTGCTGCATTCTGCAGGAGGGAGAGCTGCTTAGGGCCCAGGAGTGACAGCTGCTGCCCACTTAGCCACGCAGGAATCAGATGGTGGCTGTGGAGCTGACAGGGAAGCATGAGACAGTGCTGCGACAGTGACAGAAAGGTGGGCCAACCAGAAATGCCTTCATCCTGATAGCTTTCTCTTTCAACGTATATACCTGAGCATCCAGTTGGAAGCAGATGCTGAGCTTGACTGTGCTACCCTGAGAAAGGAAAGAACTCATCATACACTGACTGGAATGCAAAGGGGCTTGGAGACTGCCAAGAACCAGAACCCACTAGAGATGAAGCAAAAGCTACAGGGGACTGTCAGCAGTTAGAAACTCCCCCAACTGCTATCCACATAAATTAAGAGGAATTTTACTTCCTTAGTAGTGATTTATTTGGAAGATGCTTTTGGTACTAATTTCTGAATGAAGGCAAGATGATCTATTCTTGTGCTTAGCTCATCTTAAGGGCCAAAGCAGGATCCACAAGCTTTCTTCTGCGGGCATCAAGGTCAGCCCGGCCTCACTGCACACACCTGCTTTGTTCCCTGGGAGGAACATGACTTGCTGAGGGTTAGGACACAGCAAAGGGAAACAAAGCCTCTCTTCTAATTCTCCACCAAAAAGAAAACGCTTCTTTAGCAAGTTGCATCTTTGAGGTAAAGGACTCTAGACAATCACAGGGTAGCAAGCTTGAGAAAGTCAGCCTGCCAAAGAACACTCAACACTAGGGCCGAGGAGATGGCTCAGTAGAATAAGTGCTTCCCTAGCAAGCGTAGGGGCCTGAGTTCAATCCCAGGTTCCTCAAAAAAAAAATAAAAACAAATAAAAATCCCCAGTACTGCAAAAAACAAACAAACAACAACAAAAATCACCAAAATTACTTAACCACTGAGCCAAAGAAGCCACATCAGCACACAGTGACACTATCCCAAAACAGTTCATAACCAGGAAGCCTCTTAATACACAGTTTGTTTTTAAATAATGATTTGTGTTTTGTTGTTATTGTTTTACATATTTCTCACCATTTCTATCAATTCGCACAAGGAACACCACCATCTTCCCACCAAAGCACACTTCCCCACAATAGAAACCGTGCACATAAGCGCAGCACTGTGGCCCTCACTGAGACACTGGCCACGCAGCCCCACAGTGGGTGCAACACCTCACGCCAGCGCGACAGCTCAACCGACTATGGAGCGCAAGCAGAGAAGGCCAGCTTCTCTGGTGTTGCATCCACACAACAGCAGCAGAGACGTAAACAAGACCCAATGGGTAACAAACAACCCATAACTGTGACTGCATGGTGTCACCATATAATGTAGGCAGAACCACCACCTCCAGTGTCTCCCACCAACACATGTCACAGCCATTTATTTTTATTTATTTTTTTTTTTTTTGTCTTTTTGAGACAGGGTCTCGCTATGCAGTTCAGGCTGGCTTTAAGCTCACTTTGTAGCTCAGGCTGGTCTCGAACTCACAACAATCCTCCTGCCTCAGCCTCCCAAGTGCTGGGATTACAGGCATGCACCACCACGCCCGGCTTCTCGGCCTTTTGGCTAAGATCAAGTGTAGTATCTGTTCTTATCAGTCACAGCCATTTTAAAGATAAAAGTGTTCATACCACTGAAGAGAACTAATTCCAAATGTGCAAAACCTGTCCTGCTCATCTTTACCTAAGGTAAAGAAATGAGGAAGAAACTATTAACAGCAATTTTAAGTTTTGTGAAGTCTCTTTAAAATGAGCTCTTGGTTAATACGTTTTCTAGTATTTTGTGTTCTGGACAAAGCAGTCATCATTACAGTTTATAACTTTGATAGAGATTTTAAAGTAAGACATGGGGAAGCTATTGCATAGACATGAACCCACAAATTCCACTTTTAACTGTTGGATACACTTTCAGGTAGACCCATGCCTTAAACCCACACCTCTTTTACAGGGTCATTTTGTTATCAGAAGTAGTCGCTGAAGAAGAATGAAATGGGCTCACTGGAGGTCAGTCAGTGGGGCCAGAATAGAGGGAAAGAGACCCTGCCATACATTTCAGGACCATGGATTTCTAACGCTGATTTTCTTTGTCACTAAAAAATCTACCTTCACTCTCTAAGTCACTCTCAAAGCTGCTATGAGGCTGTTAATAATGATCTCAAACACATTTGCCCTCCCCCCTCATAGGCTCCTCTGTGTAGCATAAAGTTCAGAAGTCTACCTCAGGAGTTGAATTTGCAGTCTTCTTTCTTGAGGGAAAAGAGCGCTATGCAAGGTCTGCAGAAATAAAGCATTAGAATGACCCTAGAGTTCCTCTTTTAATCAGGAAAGGTCAAACTATTTCTATGCCTTCTAAGTCCTTGGAATTGAATTACCTTACAGTTGTATTTTAATGCTAAACTCCTCTCATGCTGCACTGGAGTTTCTTGATTCCCATCATAATGTTTGAGGCATTCATAAGAAAAACTTTCAGAATCTACTGAAGTGAAAGCTTGACCACTGAATGACCCAAAAAGGCAGAAGGGGAGCTCATTGTTAAGTAAAAATGTCATGATCATCATTGAGCTAGGTTATTCTCTGCCACAGTCTCTGGATTATAAACAGCTCCTGGCACACACAGTAGGTGCTCGGTAAACACTGCCAACTCATTCAGGTGGCAGATCCTAGAACAGATGCTTCAGAGTAGCAGGGACAGCAGGGAACATCCAAGAATGAATTGTCCTCCACGCCTACCACAGTCATTGTCACTTATACACAATACAAATCAGGTACACATATGAGGAAAAAGATAAGATTTCATTTGGAAGTCACTGGAGTTTCTAGTGGGAAAGAGGAAACATCCACATTTATCACTGTGATATTTTAAAGAGGTCCAGGAAAGGGATATGCACACAGAACACATTTACTCCATACAGAGAAATTCAGTAAAAGGCAGCAGCAGCTGAGATAGTACCTCCTCCGAGCTGTGCACCCCTGGCTCCAGGTTTTCATACACAAGAGCTCAGTAACACTCAAAACAGCATACTTAATAACTAGGCTGCTGTAGGGTTTCCTCTGGGTTTGACTTTTCCCCAGTGTTACGTAATTTCTGAAGACATTTTGCCAGACACTGTTTAGCCCAAGTCTTCTGTCAGTCTCACACTGATGCATGCAATACAAAGACTCACTGTGGAACCCCAAGAAAGGTCCTGCACACGGCCCCTTCCCATCTACCAGCAGGGGCACTGCCTTCCTGCTGCAACCTGCACCTGAGCGTATGGTCCAACACACAAGCAAACACGGACTGCACAGGGTGCTGTGTGTGCTTCTGCCCGCCCACCTCCTCTCAGTCCCTCAGCCAGCCTGAGGAGTGCGCTGAGTTTAGGTTGAGAGTGCAACACTACCCAGATCAAGTAGGCAAGTGCTGGAGCTGTGATTCCAGCACTCTGCAGTCAGAGAGCTCCAGATCTGGGAGGCCACTGCCACAATGAACTCCTTTTTCTCTCTACCTGATCACTTTATGACAAAAGCATAGGTGCAGTTCTCAAAATCAGTGCACATACTAATCAGATCTATAGTCAACGCATGACTATAGATCTCCCGAGGAGCAAGGGTCCTTGCCACAGACAAAGCATCTCAGTGAGAACCTGGCCATGCCACAGCTCTGACTCACATGTTTTTTCCTCACCCAATTCAGGTATCAGCATCTATCTGCTCCCCAACTTGCTGTGGCAGCCCAAACATTCAAGCAGATCAAGAGGTGCTTCATTTGTGGACTCAGGGATGGCTGCAGGGATCTTTATACCCCTAGAGAACTCAAAAGGAGGATGCTAGCTCCACAGGCAAGCCAGAAGTATCTTGCCTCCCCACCAAGTCTTCCCCAGGGACCAGGACTTCAGGGCTTGGCATGCCCGCAGAGCACAGGCATGAGCGAAACAGCCTGGCTTCAGCCCTGGTCCTGCTGCATTGCCCACTACCTGTTTAACAGGTAGTCAGGTAGTCACTTTTACTGAGAATTCAATGACATAACCTTAAACTTAAAAGCGCGCTGAAGGCGCGGGCAGCGAGTGCTCCAGGCCGCTGTCTCCCCTCCACGTTCTCCACCTGCGGCCACTCACGTCTTGGGCCTGACTCACGGGACCACACAGCAGCAGGCGCCACCCGCCTTACTCCCAGCCAGCATCCACCAGCCTCAGCGGGAGCTTCTGTGTGAAACTGGCAGATGCTTAAACTGGGGTTTCCTCTTGGAGTGCAGTCACTAGCCGGGGAGTGACAGTGCACCACCGCTCCTATTCGTATTCCCTCCTGCATCCTACCCACTCTGTCCCAGCATCTTCACTTCTCAGTCAATCTGCTCATGCACATGTGCACACCTAGGTGTGTGCCCACATATACAGCTGTACAATTTAAAATAAAAATAAAAATAGAAAGCTAAACCTCCTCTACTTAACATCTTTTCTCCCTGCCACTTCATTACTCAACTATACATATTTCAGCTATGCTTAAGTCTATTTCTTTCCCATGATCCAGCCACTACTGCACTCACTTGACAAATAATTAAGCAACTGCTGTTAGCCAGCTGCAGTGCTGGGAGCTGGGACCCAAACCCATGCAACCCCGACTTGGCCCGACCTCCACGGGTTCAATCTAACTTGAGTGCAGTATAACTTCAGCACCACCCTGAGTCTCCAACACCAGCAAGTCCAACCTGCCCCACCCCCAAAACATACTCCCACCCACCACACCCTGCCTCTGAGTCTCTGTCCCCAGCCAAGACCCTCTCCCCATTTGCTCTTGCTCCTCAAGGCTGCACTTCACTTGCATCCTCCAGCAGCTGCTCATTCCTTTGCCAACTTAAGGTAGGGGAGGCAGAGAAGACGAAACGAGGGGCTATGGGGGATGCTGGCTTCACACCTTGGTTCTCAGGGACCCCAGGCTGCACTACATGATGGGGACATGGGAACGTGAACAGCTGAGAAAAGCACTGCAATACCTCATCAGGGACCACACAGCTCGTGGAGACACTAAGACGCCACTGCTCTTGGGTTCTGGTGGCAGTGCAGGGTGACAGCCACCCCAAGCTCCTCTGTGGGGAATCCGCTGCTTCCCGTTCTCCCGCTGAGCACGAGCTGGAGGGAAGGCTGGCTGGGGGTCTGCAAGGTGCCTCAGGCTGCGCAGATGGGGGGCCCCATTGCTCCTACATGCACACAATGGGGAGAAGACCATGTCAAACATAGACGAGCCAAGCCCTGAGTCGTGCTCCCAGAGCAACCACCCACACGGTTCTTCAGCCCTGTGTTCCTGGGAAGACTAATACAGTATTTCTTATTCTCAGTTTTAGAACTTATCACATTGACCTCCTACTGTAGAAGACTTGAGCTTGATCTTTAGCTGGTTACCAACACACATCACACACATGCGTGCACACACACATATCCCTCATCTCCCAACTACATTTTTCTCCTGATATTTGGTTTATATGGTACTCAGGATTCACACTATGATGGTCCTGTTCAACTGTTCATTGCTGGGCCACCCAATGGACACAATTCATTAAATTTTTCTATCATGAAACCTCTGAGAACTAGAATTCATAACCACCTGATAGGTAAAAATAACAGCAGTCCAATACTACTAAATGATGGCCAGAGTGTGAAACGTGGAAGATCTCCACTGAGTGCTGCAGCTGTGTCAGAAGCAGGGCCACAGGAACATTCCCAGAACTCGCACCACCTGCACCTGGCAACCCTCAAGCTCTGCAGACCCGGGAACCTCATGGATGTGCAGGACAACATGCGCACAAGTATTTTTCATATGGCAGAGTTTATCATGGCAAAAAATGGAGAAATGAGCTAAGCTCCAAACCCTGAGGAATGGCTCAACTGTGTAAAGCCGTTAAAATGAACAAAATATTAGCATACCAACAATGATGCATCTCAAAAGCCCAGTGTTAAATGGAAAAAAGATATCAGCACCAACATTTATGTGAAGCTTGAAAATACATAAAATAATAATACTTGATATTAAATGATATACATAAATGAAGTAATACCATAGAAACAAAAAGTGCCAAGTTCAGGATTGAGATTATCTCTAGAGAAAGCAGGGATTAGGGCCAGAAATGTCACTTTCTACATGTTGAAAATCATATCCTAATCTTTAAGAGAAAAAGGAGAAAAAAACAGAAGTTGGCTTTAAGAAGCTAATCCGCTTTTAAATGTTTTCTCCTAAAAATGTCAATGGAAAGAAACCCCACTGTGTTCGATGGCCCATTCTTAAATTCAGGAGTAAGTAGCATAGAAGAGAGGCAAGTGCTTCCAACATCTGTTTCTATAGCTGCCTCTTCCCTGCTATCTGGATGGTACAGTGAAGGAACTTAGGAACCACTGAGTGCTAATATGTGTCCTCTAAAGCAGAATACAGTAGATGTGTGTGCATATCAGTCCAAAGTCACAAATTGGTGACATTCCCAAAGGATTCATGGCATCCCAGAGGCTTACAAGGTGTAAGAGCCTCTAACTTATCATGGTGCCAACCAGCAGATGTCCAAATGCTCAGAACCTTTAAGCTAGTCTGTGTTGTGTCCCACACAGCCACCCAGCCCCTGACCCAGGCCTCCCCACACAGTGCTCGGGGTAATGCGCGGGCATCTCATGGACAGGAATCCACATTCTGGTCACAGCCAGACTGGGTGATCGTGGCAAGGTGTTTTCTAGACCTGTGACACAAAGACTGGCTGTCATGCTCACATGGGCTGGCACAGCACCAGCACATGGCCAGCACTAAGGGACACACAGCCTTTGGGGCCAGGACTCTACGTTCTATACCCTCCACTCCTGCCTCCCATTTTCACAAATGTCACCAAGTACCGTGTCATTGCTACTGGAGATAACACTCCAGCACCCTCTCTACTCACTGGGAGAGGGAAGTGTCTCAGTCTTGTACTTGAGTTGTTTGTTAAATAGGTGGACAAAGAGTTGAAGGAGAGAAGGAAGATTACCACTCATGTTGCGCAACTGCATATGAGAGCTGAGAGCTTCTAAAAATGAGCTATGTGACTTCTACATCACTTACCAACAGTATCATTGCTTCCAAGGAACTATCAGTGTTTAGTAAGATGGAAGTAACAAAGATTATTAAGGAAAGAATTATTCTTTCTTTAATAATAATTAAGAGGGAAGAGAGGAAGTACAGACAATGGAATCCAGGACTTTCCCATTAAGCTTCATCCCCAACTTTTTATTATTAACTTTGAAAACAGGGTCTTACTAAGTCATTAAATTACCAAAGCTAGACTCAAATTTTCAGTACTCCCATCTCAGCCTCCCAGGGTGCTGAGCTTATAGATGTGCACCCAACCAATTATCCCCAACTCAACAGTGATAGATGAGGAGGGGAGAAAGGAGTGCAGGCAGCCGAGAGCTGGAGAGTCCCAGGCCCAGGGGCAACTGGCTACAGCATCAAGACCGTCACATAGACAGTGTAGATGGAGGACCTGCAGCCTGCTGTCCTAGCCTGCTGCCTCCTGCCAGGCGAGCAGAGGAAGCCAGCAGCCAGAGAAAATGTAGCTGTAAGAAGAAAGCCGAAAGCTGGAAACGTTTGCAGGCTGCGGTCTGGGCAGCAAGGCCAGCAGCACACAAACAGCTTCAGCCTCTGTCCATCTGTGTAAGAGCAAGGGGACAGTCTCTGGTTCCAGGCTGCCTCAGCAGAGCTCGGGTCAGGGTGCTCACTGGGCTCCTTCCACCCACCTCCCCCGGCAACCTGTAGAGCACCTCAAGAATCCCCCTATGTTATTTATCACCAAACATCACATTGCAGGCAGGGAGGTGACCAGAATTTAATGACTCACCCTATCCTGCACAATAGCACTATTTTCATTTTTATGTCTGGATGTATAAGGAGATGGGAAATGGGACAAAAAAGGAAGGGTTGTTTTTTTAAAAAATCCTTCATTTAATAAGGCAGGAAAATAAATCAATCATATTTTCACAAAAGTTCAAAACTAAGGGACTTATAATTACTGAAAAATGAAGTTTTCACAAAACCTGTAGATAATTGTAGATTTGACAGGGGAAGAAAATTACAGTATGTGCTTGAATTTTTAATATGTCTTAGTTGTTCTTACTGTCTACAAGGTACAGAATAAAATGAATGAGACTTAAATGTTGTAAATTAAAATAGGCTATTAACAAGCTTGTCCTTGAAAATACTGCATATGTAAGTACTTCTGTTCAGTTTAGCCTGAAATTCCAAGTGCCTCTTCTTAAAACTTTGGTGAGCCCCATCCTTAGAGCAAGTAGAGACTCCAAGTTCAGGGTGCTCTCTGAGGCATCAACTCACCACATTCACAAATTCAAAGCAAGCTGCCGAAAACTATTGCCCTTCACAACCACTCTATGTGAATGAAGATTCCCTTAGCAGCAGCAGGACCAAAACAATTGGCAGCAGAAACTTGTAGTCAACGTGGGTATTTTTTGAATGCCTATGTTGGGGGTCTCCAAAACTCCACTGCTCTTACAGGATTTTGTAAAAGTGTGAAAAGTCCAGGCGGATAGCATGTGTTTATCTTAATAAAATAAACATTGTTTATTACAGTCTAAGGTTAGAGTGCATTTAGCAAAGTATAATCCATTTGGGGGAACCATTAGGGTTTAAGTAATTCTCTTCTAGGCAATAGTTGCTATCAAAACTTTAAAGTGACTTACGACTTGCCCTGCTTGTGGGAGAGGGAAAAGAAGTCGTAAACCAAGCACACTCCGAACACTGTGACGCCTGTCTCCTTCACCAGCATCGCGCAGGTCCCCAGAAGCAAACTGAGCAGCAGAAAGAAGGGTGAAGCTGTCGCAGGGAGATGGTCCCCAGTGCCACGGCAGCCTAGACTCCTGGAAGATGGTGGGGGGTAGTCTTTCAGTCTTAGCAGTGTAGGTCACATAAGACATTCAAAGATAAGATCTAGCAACAGTTTCATTACACCCTAAGCAAGTAGGCTAGCAAGGATTTCTTTAAGAACGTTCATCATGGAATCACACAAAACTGCTAAGGCAGGAAAAAGTAAATGCCTAACAATACTAAAATGGGTACTTAAATTACGGTATCTGCAAATTATGATAAAAGAGGGAATGTAACACATGAAAGCTAAAAAAACCATTTAAAATTTTACTATAGAGGTATATTTAGGGAGACACAAAGATGTTCAAGAGAACACTTTATAAGAAACAATACCCATTACTAACAACCATCATGGCTCTGGGCAGTTACTAGGTCCAAATCTGCTGTGCAGGTACCCACAGGGCCAGAGAAAGCAGTTACTCTGCTCCCCGGCCTTTGTGTCGTGTCCCCTATATGTGAAACCAGAGCGCTGTGCCCAAGGGAGCACTGAAGAAATGCCTTCATTTATGCACACCAAGTCTCACTGTCATCATATTAAAGTTTCTATACAAAACGAAAAGTCTGTGGACTTATATACCAAAATACAATACATTTTTCTTGGGTATTTTCATCTTTTTCTTTTCTTTTGGGTAATGCATATACTAAAATTTATTTCCATGCGCATCTATTAAGAATTTATTTCTTCTCAACTTAACTTGCAACAGGACTTTTCAAAACCTCTATAGTGCTTTAAACCATTCCACTGGATAAAACAGAAGTAGCCCCCAAAATGTCCCTCTTCCTTCAGTAGGCAACTGGCCTGCTAGCTGCTACTCCTCACATAGAGGCCAGTACTGAGCACGAGGCATCTTCCTACTGTTGGCCTTAGAGCAACTGCAGAGATTACACACAGCTTTTACAACAGACATGCTTTTGCTCTGTGGAGCTGGTCTACACTATAAGCACATACGTGGGAGCAGGACACATGCCACCAGCCTGTGGCAATAGGGGCCAGCACCGTGCAGCTATGGAGATGCTGCCGCACCAACCAGGTGCCCACACATCACCACACAGAGGAAGCCCCGGAAAAAAGTGTAAGTTAACATAATGAATTCTGCTCCAACACCAGGGTAAAGAAGAAGCAAATGTTAAATTTGCACTTAAGTTCTAAGGTTTCATAACCCTGTTCATGTCACTACAGACTTAGTGTGAGGTTACACAGCCAGGACCTAAACTAATCCTATCCAAAAAAAGGCTTCATCCTTTGTAACACATTTTCATGGGCCCTCATTCATTCCTCTGTTATTCCAGGATTTACACTGGCCTCTAGCAAGGTCTTGCATCTCAGCGGGGCTGGCGTTTCCCTGCATCCTAGCATCCTAGGATGCTTATTTAGCAACATTCTTGGCCATTGATGCCAGTAGCACCCCCTCAGCTGTGCCAAGCAAAACATCTGCAGATGTCATCAGAGGAAGAGGGGGAAAGTGGGGCCTGGGAAGGGAAGGAGATGCTCCTGACAAGGAACCAAGGGTGTAGAACACTGCTCCTTAAACAGAGTCCTCAGCCCATAACATTAACCTCAGTGAGCACATCAAGGGTCACAGACCCTTGCACAGTCATCGCTCTAAGAAGCAGACTGCCTCCTTTGGGACCTCGCTCTGCACCCTGACCCTCAGCCCCTCTCACCCTCTGTCCCCCACTCTCCCCTTTTCCTATATGGCTACCACATAGCATAGGTGAGGATCTGATGCTTGGGAGCAAAGGTAAAGCATAATGGAAAATTATTTCATTGCTTTTCATTTTCTCAGGGCAAAAAGTATCTATATTTTGATGAAAGGATTATAGGCTAGAAAGCCATAGTTCAGAAACATGACTTTCTTTACTGCTTTGTTGCTCCGAATTCTGGGCTGGGAAGGATAATGCAGACACACAAAAGTTAGAACCAAAAAGAAAAGGAGGAGTTAAACAGATCACAAACAAATGGACTAGAGTGTTAGAGCTAGTACATTTTGGTTCAAGGCTGAAATTCCGAATTCCGTTCTCAACCACAAACTACAAATAAAAGTAATCAGGAAGCAAGAGTGTGGGTTCCCAGTACTGGGCAAGAAGTCTTTTCTAAATGATATGACACAGGTCCAAGCAGGAGCAAAAGGCAAGAGTCCAGAACACAGCAAGGAGAAGGCTGTGTCCCGGAAGCTCACCAAGCTCTCACAGGCCACATATACGCCCCTCCGGTCCCCAGCATGATCACTCAGCCACACATACCTCGTGTAGGAGAGAAAGGCCAGCAGGAACAGGAGGCACGCCAGCACGTCAGCTCTGCCCACAATCCCGGCCACCTAGGAGTTAACACGGAAACAAATTTAAAACTCAGAAAGTTAGTCTCAAATATCTTACAGAAATATTTTTGATTTTAGATGAATGAAAGGTATAATAAAATAGAAAACACACTGTTCTTCCAGTTCTCCTTTATTATAAACCATCATAGACTAATACCTAGAGTCCGCCAAGGAAATGTGTGCGCACTTCAGCAGCAGGCTGCACTCATCAACGCCTGCAAGCCAACGACCACTGCTCTGGGTACCACTGCATGGGCCAGAGGCAGCCTGTATTCATTTCATGATGTCACAATAAATTTAGTAATAAAATGTTTATACAACTTTGTATTTTCCTGAAGTGTACATATATTTCTTTTTGCCAGATTCTATATTTTTAACAATAAGGCAAAGACAAAAATACAGGAAGGGCAAAATTTTCAGGCTTTAATTTCTACTCTGTAGAAAGACAATTCATGCAACTGAAGTCTATTCATTTATTGATTTGTCACAAAAGCCTCTAAGAGCTGGGGGTGCAACTCAGTGGTTGAGCCCTTGGCTAACCCGCACACTGGGTTCAAGCCCCAGCAACACACACACACAAAATCTTTTGAACAAACACTGGGTGTCAGACATTGTGCTAGCCTTTGAGCATCACACTCATTTGCACAAAGAAGGAAAATATAAGTGAGGAATTATACTTTGACAAGAAACTGAATGAGTCTGAACTCATAATTAGTACACGAGAGCATACATGTGTACACATGTGTGAGTGTGTGTGTGTGTGTGTGTACATACCTCTGCCACTGAAAGTGCTTAAAGCGATATACCCCAGTGGCAAAGAGCCATTCTAGCACCTGCCACAACCATTCTCCCCAAAAGACAATATCCAGCTTCTTAGAGAAGAGGCTGAGTCCAGGGCTTAGGTCAGGGAGAGTCCAGAGGAGCTTAGATCATCTTCCCATGTCGAAAAAAATCAGAAAGGGGCTCAGTAGAATAAGTGCTTCCCTGGCAAGTGCAAGGGCCTGAGTTCAATCCCTGGTTCCACAAAAAAAAAAAAAAAAATCAGAAAAGAACTGAAAAAAATGACAGTCAAAAGTACATGGAAACAAGCAACAGTGAGCTCTCACTGATCATAACTAAGGTGATTCTAACACTGAATAAATGAGGGCATATTATATTAAAGCCACCAGAAAAAAAGAAATCCATACGTCCATATGGATTACATGTGTAAGATGAAAGAAGGACACAAATGTAAGTGCTTCATTGAAGAGGTAGCTAAAGAATGTGCAAGGACTAGGGAGTGCAAAAATAACCATTTTGCCTCCAAAAGAGTAACAGTAGAGCAAGGAAGAGCAAAAGCATCAAAAGGGCTGCCACTCAGTGTAGCTCAGGGGGAGGGTGCTTGTCCGGCAGTACAAGGCCCTGGGTCAGATCCCAAGCTCTGAGAAAACAATGCTCATCACAGCAGGGCTGCTCTGGCTGATCACAAGATGTGCAAGCCAACACTGAGTGTAACAAGCCCAATGACGCAGTCACAAGCCGGGCAAACATAGCTTGTGCACCAAGGGCATCTGAAAGCCCTGCTTGTCACGGTGCAGCTGGTCTGAAGCTGCAGCAGCACATGCAGGCTAACACTGTCAAGACAGGAAGAATGCTGTGATCACAAGAAGAGAAGCTGAGAGGAGGCACTGAAGTGCCAGTAGAAACCAGCAGGCACCCCTGCCAGTCCAACCACTTGGCATGCACTATATACCTGCTGAGCTGAGGCCGCTGGGATGAAGGGCTGGTGTCTGTCATCATTTGCTATGTGGCTAACGCAGCCACTGCCTCGGACTCCATCACTCAGTAGCAGCAACTTAGAAATCATGGCTTATCCTACTTAACACAAATGTTTCAAATGCCTCTTGCTCGCTAGGTACCATGCCGCTGGAGGGACTTTCAGGTCTGATGGAGTCAGAAGAGGTATTAATAGATGAACTCATATGCACAGCCCTAGGAGGGGGGATGGAGCACTGGCTTTGCAATCTGAGGCTAAAAGGACAGACAGTATGGTTTCAAGAAGCTCAAAATGGAGAATGTTATATCCATACCAGAAGAGGAATCAGAATGCTCTCTAGCTGAAGGAACAAAGAGTGGCAGAGATAGAGGTCTGACAATACAGGGAGTGTTTCTGGAAGGAGCTGCTGACAGTAATGATCAACATGGAGCCTAGAAGAGAAAGGAGCTGGCAATGAACCAACTGGAACCCACGAGACCCAGGACGGCTGATCCAGGGAGCACAGTTGGATCAGCAAAACCAGCAGCATGAAACTGTGAAGCAACAGCGAGGAGCCAGCAGCTGGACTCTGGAGATCTCCAACAGATGACCCAATCCATGCCCTACATCCAAAAGCCACGATCAGCTCCACACCCAGCACAATTCCCATGGCAAACCTAGCTGGAAGACACAGCCCGTTTCTGGGATCTGACGTGGACCCTATCACAGACCTGTGATCACCAGAGGTATTTCACTACTTTTATTCTCCCTTGTTTGTCTGACTGGCTAGTCCTTTCTTGGAAGTTGTCTTGTTTTGTCTTATATTTTATGGTTATTTTTGCTTTGGGATTTGTTTTTCTTTTCTCTATTTTTCTTGAGTCTACCGTTCTCTTTTTCTTTTTCCTTTTCTTTCTTTCCTTTCCATTCTCCTTCTCTTTCTTCCTTGTGTTTTCTTTTTTCTCCCCCCAGTCTTTAGGTTTGTTACCTGCCTTTGTCATTTGCTATTGTTGATGTTTTCTCTCTTCTTGCAAGTACTTTTTCAACTTAAACTTTAAGTGAGTAAACACTGTCTCTTCCCTCATCACTCCTTCACATTCTATTTCATTTTATTTCTCCTGTGTTCTCTAAGTTTCTCAAAATTTGGGTGATCATCCTTTGACCTCCAGCCCAGATTCTTACTATATTTTACCTCACTCATTGCTTTATCCTGTCCTCTCCCCAACTGAACCCTCTAATACCCCCAGCAAAAGAGGAAAGTCACTGCATGAAGGGAAAAATCCCAAATACATGCTACGTAGCAGGGTGATGGTTCCCATGGTTCATTAGTAGTAAAGCTATGCTTCAAGCTATTGCCATTACTAACTGCACTACTTTAGTCAAGATGCCATACATGTTATAATCAGTTTTTCCCCTGTGTGATAACAATGTGGTTGTATTGGGTCATAAGCACCACCACAATCTAATACCAAAGGATTGGGTGCCTGGTGTATCTTTGCATCCTTTGCAAATTAGACGGACAGGTCCCTGGGAAAGCTATAAAAACCTCATATATGAAGAGGACATCAGATCTTGAGAACAGAATTGCAACTAGTGATAATGAAAAGAAAAATATCACAAAAACAGGAAGAGACCATTAAAAAGAATCAATCCAACAGCTAAAAGATGAATCAAAGAAGAATAATAAGATTGCTTGGCATAAATGACAAATCTGGGGACAGTGCAAATACCCTAAAAAAACTCACAAAATAATGGCAGAAAATTTTCCAAGCATGAATAAAGAATGACGTACAAGGAAATGAACCATATAGAATTTCAAACAGCTGTAACTAAAATAAATATCCATCAAGTAGCATTCAAAAAAATGAAACAGGAATCCATTTAACAAAGGAAGTAAAAGATCTAGACACTGAAAATTATAGTACTCTGAAAAACTGAACAGGATATCAAAAAATGGTAAGATATCCCTTACTCCTGGATAGGAAGAACCAACACTGTGAAAATGGCCATAATCCTAAAACTGTTGTACCAATTTAATGCAATCTCAATCAAAACACCATTACAACACCTCACAGATCTAGAGAAAATGTTTCTAAAATTCATTTGGTACCAGAAGAGACTAGATTAGCAAATACAATTCTGTGGAACAAAGTCAATTTAGAGGACATCACAGTCCCAGAGGTGAGCTACTGTGATAAAATCGATATGGTATTGGCAAAAGAGAAAAAAAAGACCTAAGGACCAATGGAACAGATCAGAACATGTAACACAACTACAAACAAACTACCCTAATTTTCACATAGAGGTCAAACGTGTCCACTGGAAGGAAGATGGTCTCTTTAATAAATGGTACTGGAAAATCTGACTCTACATGCCAAGAATAAATCTAGACCCATGTCTATCACCATGCACTAAACTGAAGTCAAAATGTATCAAAGATCTAAATATTAAAACTGAAACACTGAATCTACTATAAGAGAAACTAGGTAGAAATCTCATGAACAAAACCCAAACTGCAAGGGAAATACTCCAAAGAATCACCACCCAGGATCTTATTTTACTAAAATGCTTTTGCATATCCAAAGAAATCACCAACAGAGTAAAAAGCAAACCCACAGAATGGAAAAAACGTTAGCCAACAGCTCCTCAAACAGAGGACTTACATCTGGAATACACAAGGAATGGAGGGCTGAGCACACACCTCAGTCACACGGCACCTGCCTGGTGAGCACTAGGTTCTGACTCCAATTTCCAGTACCAAAAACAAAAAAAGAATTGAAAAATACCAGATTCCCCCCAAAATTTAAAGACCTAACTCAAGACATCTGAGATGAATATATGCTTTTCAGAGGAAGAAAGACAGCAAATAAATATATGAAAAAATGTTCATCATCATTGGTCATTCAAGAGACACAGGTTAAAATACTGAGATTTCATCTCACTACAGAAAAAAATGGCTGCCATCAAGAAATCAACTGACAACAAATGCTAGAGAAGCTGTGGGGAAAAACAAACCATTCTCCACTGTTGGTGGGCATGTAGAATACTGCAGCTACTATGGAAATCAGTGTGGAGATTCTTCAAAAACTATCATTAGATGTCCCGCTTGATCCAGCTATCACTCTATTGGGTGTTTTCCCATAAGTATTAAGAATAATGGGCTGAGGTGATAGCTCAGTAGAATAAGCATGTGCCTGGCAAGTATAAAGTCCTGAGTTCAATTTACAGTACCACCAAAAAAAAAAAAAGATTATACCACAGTGATATATTTGCACCCATGTTTACAGCAGTGCAATCTATAATAGCTAAATCTTAGAAACAACCCAAATGCCCATCAACCAAGGAACAGATAAAAAAAAAGATGTGGTATTTTTGTACAATAGAGGACTACTCAGCTATAAAGGATGAATTGGAGACTTTTATAATAAGTAAATGTTTTTAACTGAGAATATATTCATAAGTGAAAAAATTAGTCTTGCATGTGTGAACATTGTTTTGTCTCCCTAAAGTAAGAAGTCAAAAGAGTAAGAGCCAAAATTACAATAGATATTGGGAAATGGGAAGAAAGTATTCAAAAGGAAAGAAAAACTGGGATGGGGGAAAGGGAAAAAGAAGTAAGAGAAAAGAAATATATATTATTTGTAATAGTTAACATAGGGCCAGCCAAATAGCTCAGCAGATTAAAGCACCTGCAAGCAGGTGCAGCGGCTGCGGTTCAATCCTGGGGCACGCTGAGACAGCAATTGAGACCGGGCATGGTGGCTCACGCCTATAATCCCAGATCATACAAGGCTGTAAACAGACGGATCACTACAGGTCCAACCTAGTAGTGAGACCCTGAACATCCTATAGACCCTTCCCTAAAATAAAAAAAAGTTAACATAGTCTACTAATTTATATTTCTTCACTGTAAAGATTTGTGCTTATATCACTTGATCATTTTCATCTTGTAATCTGAGCAACTATTTTGAAGGTAACAATAAGCAATGTACTAACCATTATTACTCTATCTTGGCTTGAAATTTTGTATGACTTTTAGCATTTTTTTTCTCTTTAAAATAAAAAGGGTAGGCACTGGAAGCACAGATGGAATGGTAAGCGTGCACCAGTGGGACTGGGCTTCATTACAGTATCAACTGAACTATACAGTGCTAGAAAATGAACAGCCACTGGTCACCCAATGCAATGGCGTGCACCTGTAGTCCCAGCTACTCAGGGGTCTGAGATAGGAGGATTACTAGTTCAAAGGTAGCCTCAGCAAATTGACAGAACCCTATCTCAGAACAAAAAATAAAAAGGGCTGGGTTGTAGCTCAGTGATAAAATAATGCCTAACATTTATGAGGCCTTCAGTCAAATATCTAAGGTGGCAAGAAAAAAAAAGTAACTGGTCAATTGTGGTAGATAAGTAAAAATAAATAAATAAATAGACACACACATACATGTGAAGGGACAGCATGCATTTTAGGTTTAAGCAGCAGATGCTATGCCTTGTGTTTAGATGTCCCCCAAAGCCCATGTGCTCACAGGGGGGCCTTTCAGAGCTGGCTGTGGTACTGGGATTAAGGGTGCATCATACTAAATTAGTCCACTGATTGGAATTACCATGGTTCTGAGTGTAACTGAATGGATTTACTGAAGACTGGAGGGAGGGGGACCACCCAAAAGGCTTATGGCATAAAAGGGCAAGGCAGGCTAGCTGCTGCTGCTCCCTGCCCACCATTCCAAGGGCTGTTTCTCCTCTGCACTCCACACCGCCTTGGAGCTACCTGACCACGGACTGAAACCGCTGCAAGTGTTAGCTGAAATAGCCCTTTCCTCTTTCACTGTGGGTGTCAGTTATTTTATCTCAGCAATGAGCAAAGCCAGCAGGGCTCCTTCTACCATGGAGTGTTCAGCATGGGATATGGAAACACCAAGCAACGTCCAAACGCTGAAAAAAAAAATCAGTGAACAGAAGTGGATAAAGTTCAAGGCTGAGTAGCCCCGATCCAAAGTCCTAAGTGCTATTCTGTATGGATTTAAAGGTTAGCATATTAAAAATTTATGGAAAATATCTGTTCTATGTTATATCTGAGGTGTTTGATATTCACACAGATACTGATGTGGCTCAACTGAACATAGCTCAACGGCCTATGTTCTAAGGTAATAACATAATTAAGCTTCTCTTCTGCAGGGTTAACAACTTAAATTTGCAGATGGAAAAATTAGAGAAAAATAAGGGCTACAAGGATAGCCAAGATTATGGCCCTAGCCCTTCAAAGTCAGTGAGGACTTAAGACATAAGAGAACCTGTAATGTAACATCCTGTAACTCAGTGGTATCCCAAATTTTCTGTTCAAGGAGATTATGCAACCACAGAGGAAAGTGATTGATGATCTAGAGTGTGCCTAAGGAAAGTCACAAGGGGAGAAAACATTCTCTCAGGCTCTCACAGAGAGAAAATTGGTCAAGCAATGGTCATGACTCATCCACATGGCTGACACTGACAAAGGATCTACAAACTGCTGTATAGAGTTTCAGGGTAAGTCCTGAGGAGATTTGACTGGCCTTGTGAGCTACAGAAACTACATAAATAAAAATTTAAGAAAACAAAGTCTTCAGTGCTTAGAAGTTCAGACTTCTTCAGACTTTGAAATATTTGCTTGTACAGTACATGAGACACCTTGGGGCAGGGACCCAAGTTTCCACCCAAATCCATCTCTGCTTGCCCTGATGAAGGTAATTTTATACAGAACCTGCCTGTGTGCTTTGAGTGAGACCTGTCACATGAGGTCAAGTGTGTGCTTTTCTACTTTCAGCATCATGGTAACACTCTAAAAGTGTTGGGATTTGGGGGCATTCTGGGTATTCAGGATAGGGATACTGACCCTGTGACTTAGAAACCTCTCAGCAAGATGAATAGCATCCCATGTGGAACTCACCAATGATGTCTTAATTTGCTCTCAAAACTGGTGATTTTGCAGTACCACTCATGGGGTTTTTGCAAAATATACTCTTTGCATAGAGTAATTTATGTTTATCTGTCAGATTGAACTCTGTTTGCATAGTGCTAGGAACACATAATCTAACACACAGTAACAGCTACATGCTGGGCCAGCCTTTAAGACCCTCAGCAATTTCCTCCTCCATCCTCGCATCCCAGTTCTGAACATGCAGGCTTCCTCCAGCACCGGCTTTTCCTGCTCTTACTTTCAACTTGACGCAAGTGCATATCCAAACAAGTAAGTATAATTGCATCTTAATTCTTTTACTATTGCAGTAATTATCCTTATTTTTTCCAATTTCTCTGCTGATTTTTCTCATTTAGATTTGGAAAAATACATACATTTCCCAAGAAATACAATGCTCAGAAACCTTTCAAAGAATCTCAAAATCTTAGATTGGTCTGAGTTTACCTCACTTATTGCTGCTGCCTATATTCTACAGCCACTTTATGTTTGCAAATATTTGTTGAAAGATTGAATGGATGAATCTGTCATTATTATACTATTTCTCTCCTCTAGAGGTCTTGTGCCACTGTACCACATGGCTTTGCCTTGTATTGATTTATGGGCCTTTTTTTAGTTTTCCGTAAGTTATGAGAGTACCCATACATGTATTTCCCTGGCAGGTACCTGTAGAAGGCACTTCTCAATAACCATTTGATGGCTGCATAACTAACAAAGCAAGGCTTTAATCCTATCAATACACCCACACAAAATCTTATCAGTGTTTTTAAGCTACATCCCATTCCCCAAGATTAAATTCTCCCTCCTGAGATAACTTATGGTGCCATTTTTTTTTTTCATTTAACAAAGGAGAGCTGCTTCTCAGGTACTCCCTACCCTACCATACTGTGTGTGGGTGTGTTTGTGTGTGTGTTTTAAGTATCTTATCACCCTATCTGCTATAAAGAACATCTGTTTTCCTATTTCTCTGTCCTCCTCAGAAACCTGCACTGAAATACATAATTAAATACCAATCTATTTCACTTTGTAAGGTAAACTGTTTTACAAATCAAATTTCTTCACACCCTTCTTATGAGTCCTGTCTTCTTGCAAACATCAACACGTTTCCCAAATAAATGTCTAGTTCCCAGACTCTTTTGCCCCTTTAATTATGTTATGGATTTTCTTCTCTGATTAGCACAAAAGCCTGTTGATACCCTTGGTTGAAGGTCATTTTGCTAACAGGATTTACCACTTTTCTTAGAATCCAACCTAAGCCCTGCTGGCTCATGCCCACATGCCCTCCGCTGCCTGCTGTACACACTTCGTCCTTGCACCAACCAATAAAGCTGTTGTTGCCCTGGCTGTCTGCTCTTTCCTGAAATAACTGTCCCTCAGACACTGAGTTCAGACTTTCAAGTGTACTTTACAATTATTTTTCAGAAATATACCATCATTTATGATCTGAGATTAAAACATGTCACTGACCCAGTATCACACATTCTACATGGCTAGGAATACCAAGCAGTTGGTTATTTTTGTTCAAATTATTTCCAAAAAGAACATTAGGAACTTAGGCATCATATTTGAAATTGTTATCATATATATCAGGAATGCATTGCTGGGGACTTAACCCAGGGCTTCACACTGAGCACCTGCCCAGTCTCCTGCACCCACAATTTAAAATGATTTTTAAATTTTGAGACAGCATGTCACTGAGTCGCTAATGTGCCCAAGCTGGGCTCAAACTTGCAGTCCTCTGACCTCAACCTCCTAGAGCGCTGGGGTTGCAGGGGTGTGTGACCTCACTCAGCTTGTCATCATAATTTTAAATACCTGAAAAGATTTGCCTTCCCATGTGTTATAAGTACTAACCCTTTAGCATAAGGCCAAAATATCATTGTTTTAAATGCACACAGTGAAATGTGAGGACTGTAGCACTTCACTTCCATTTACACAAATATGAGCAGGTCCTTCCTTAAGTGGGAGACTTGTATTTCCATTCGTCTTCAATCTATACCTCTATGTATTCCCCCCACAGTACTTTTTTCTTCATGTATTAAATAGTTATGCCTTAACATATTTTTATTATATTTTCTCCTGGTTAAGAAAAGTACACATATAATTAATTTTTTGGTGAATGCAGTGCTAGGGATGGAACCCAGGGTCTCTCACAAGCATGCAAGAAAGCTCTCTACTACTAAATTATGTCCCTGGCTCCAAATTATTTTATTTAAAAAAACTTTCCGTGATCATAAGCCTGTGTTAAATTTGTAATTTTGTGTAACAATTCCAATTATTAATTCACTTTCTCAGTACATCATGAGTAAAGTAGAAAAATGGTTATTAAATATAAAACTGTCCATCTTAACAGCATGTAAGTATAATAGGTTTCTTTTCAGTAAATTCAGTTATGTACAACTGAATTTTATCTTTTCTAGAATAATAAACGGGTACACAGCATCCATTCTATTCTCAGCCTTTGTCTTTACAGGCTGATCACATTAATGAGAAGTATCTGCTAAAACAACAACCTAACGCTTTGGTCTCCAAGGTCATCAGCAATTTCAGATAGGGACCCATCATTTATACAATAGTTCAATGATCTGCCAGCTAACAGATCAATCAGGTCCTCCTCTAATTTGGTCAAAAGAAGTTAAACACACATCAGAGTTACCTGAGCCCCTCACAGTTTTGTGGAAGCAGAGCAAGAAGGCCTTGCCAAGAGTTACCCAAGAAACATTCCTCCTATGACTTATGTTTACACCCTTCTACTCAGAAACAGCTTATCCAGCCTAGCATACTTAGGAGGAGCTTGCAAAACAACCTTAATAATACAATATTCTTATAAAATAATTTTCCTATGTTAATCAATCTCCCTGTGTATGTATATAGTATGTCTGTACACACAGGAACACTGTCAACAATTTGGGCTTAGAGATTTAGAACTCTGTGGATGGAAAACAACCATTATATAATCTAACTGGAAAAACCAGTCCTCATAATCAAACCACATGGTCAAATCAGACTTCTTGTGTCAGTTTAAATAATCATACTATATGTATCCCTATGAGTACTACCTCACTTCTGAGACCAGAAGGCCAACAAAAGCACCATACACAGGAGTGACAGGAACCTTCTCATAGTGCATGGGACACCCTGACCAAAGGTGACCGTCTCCCAGAACACGGGCTCAGAGCCTTTCTTTGGCCAGGTACCTCTGGCATCTGCACAACCTGTACAGTAAGATCCTGACATATACGTGCTCCTCCATTTGCTTAAATAAGGGAAAGCTGAGGAAGAGCAGCATGACCGTCCCACCCCCAAGTCTCCCCCTACCCCAGCCATGCACATAAAATAAGCCAGCTGTGGTTGCTAAGATGTGAAACAATGTAGACTGACACCTGCCCATCTGATGCATAACTGTTATTATGTTAATGAGGGCCACAGGCACCAACTATCAGTACTTTCTAAACAAATTTTTATCATCACAAAAGAAACACACTTCATACTGTAAGTACTGTCTCTACCGTACAGTGTCGGCCTAATTCTTCCCAGTCCTCCCCTAGGACTTACGAGGTCTGCATCATAAACATTATAAAAATGACACAGGGTGACAACAGGTAAAATAGCAACAGAGGGCAGGAACAATGACAGTATAATAAAAATCTCAAAAGGCTTCTCATTAAAAACACGTTAAGATTTAAACTTTCTGAAAATAAAAAGGCCTGTGACCATTCATTACTCCCTGTAATAACAGTAGCTATTTAGAAAAGCAGTTTCATCCTGAAGGTGCAAGCAAGCCAATTTAAGCGTTCAAAAGGAAAAGTCATCAAGCAGATCTGTATAAAGAGAAGCACTTCAGCGGAGCTCTGAGTTGATGAAAAGATCAATGCAGATGATACTGCAGCTGTTTGGGCCGCCACTTCATGGAGCTCGTGGCACTCACCGCCTCAGTGTGGACCGGGTGTACAGCGAACAGCAAGGCCGTCACAAAGGCAAGGCCTGGGCTCCTGAAGACAGCCTGGTCACAGGTGTACATCAGCATGAGTGTCACCAGGCAGTGAAGGATCATGTTCACTGCGTGAAAGTAGAAGGGGTCCATGCCTGTCAGTAGTATGTTGAGCCTGTAAAAAAGTAACAAGGAAAAAATTAAAGCCAGTAGTAGACATAAGTGTAAAGCAGAGGGAACTCTCACTTTAAGAGATAAACTATGTAATGATTTTTAAATGATTCCCAACAGTAGAATATTTTATATTGCAGTAAGCACCACTTTTTTCCTATCTCAGAATTGTCCTGTCTGCAGAAATCAATACGCACATAACATACGATGTCATTTCAGGAAGCCTTGGTCACACTGAGAAAGCAGGCAGGCAGAAGCTGAGTCTCTGCCCACGGCTCCAGCAGACACCTGCACAATATGCTTGCGTTTATTGCCAGATTCTCCTACACAGCTTAGTGTTCAGAGCCAAGTGCCAAGTGCTGTGACCCCTGTGGCCCCTAAGTCATGCCACTAGAGATGACCAGGACCAGGAGACTTTGTGCCCACAGAGGGTCAAACTGGGCATGATCCTCACCAAGGTGCCACCAGGACCCATGCTCTGCATTTATGCTCCGGAAACATCACCCAATTACAGCTTACAAGTGGGATTTTAGGGTGCCATTTGCTATTACCAGGGGCAGCAGAACTAAAAATATGAGTAAAACTACATTTCAGAACATGCGTAAAATATTTCACACAAATTCCCATGGATCCCCAAATCTGACTGCTAAAACTGTTACAAAGAGACTGAAAAAGATCCATCAAAAGAAGGGGAATCGTTGTTTAACAGAATAAAAAACTATTTTCAGGAGACAGAAGTGCAAACCACAGAGATAGCTGAAGTTGCCTTAATCTATTAGTAGGCTACAATGTCCTGTGAGGTTATAGTCAAAGCACTGGCCAGGAGACCATTCTTTGGGGAGTGTGGGCACTAATACCCTGAGGGCAGTGCCTGTAGGTGTCTTGACTCTGGCCTACTTTTACCAGACCATAACTGTAAGTCATTATTTTCATGCTCTTGGTTTGTTTCTCTCACGGAAATAACTTCCCTTTGCCAAAAAAGCAAGAATGTAAAAGTCAACTTCAGAAATGACATGTGCATATTTGAAATACTTGACTCACTGCCAAGTCTAACCCACAGAATTTTAAACACTCAAGTTTTACATGGGTAAAAAGGATCCATTCCCACTCCCACTGAAGTAGTCACAGTCCCAAACTAGGCCTAGAAGAATGGATCGCTGCATGGGTTCCAACTCCAAGCACTGGTCCATGTTCATGCCAGCTGTGTGCTGGCAGAGACCCCAGCTGGCACCACCCTCGCACAGGAGCCAGAGGGGCAGAGACCATGAAAGCGAGGAGGAGCACTGAGCCAGGGAGCAGACCAGTGCAGCCAAGGGGGAGAGCAGCCTCCTGTGCCAGTGTACGCCGACAGCAAAGTTGCTAGAAATAAGAATGCTCAATGCTGGAGAGCTTGAAGAGGGGGCGAACATCCAGCCTGGCTGCAGCTCCCAGGAGCACACGTGGGGCTGAGTACCCTTCCGCCCACCCTCAGGGTGGGCTTTTCAGATCACAGCAGTGAAGGTGAGAGAACCAGCAAACGCCCGCAGCTGGCAAGTGTCCACACAGGAAGGTCCTCAATTGGCAATGTGTGTCAAGGGCTTTAGAAAGTATGTACCCTTTGACTGAGAAGTCTACCTCTGTAAGGAAATGGCTGAAAACAATGCTCAAAGATTTTGTGTGTGTGCGTGTACAAGAATGTATCTCACCATATTCATTATAAAAGTTGCAAGGTCCGGAAAGATAATAAATTCTTCAAACTGTAGGCACGATACCTTGAGACAAAATGCTATGAAAATTTTAGGGGCATGTCCTAAAATTTCTCTGAGAAGAGAAAAAGAAGACATTTCCCTGGCAAGCACAAGGCCTCAGTTCAATCCCCATTTCTGAAAAAAAAAAAAAAAAAGAACAGAAAAAGAATCTATGACTCTGGGAGCTTACATGGATTCACAAAAGGGGGCCAACCAAGGAGCCTCCTAATTCAGCAGGAGAGAGATGCGATACATGCAGCCTGGCTTTACCCTAAGAGCAGCATTTGTTAAGATCTCTTGAAATCTCCCTGCATACATGATACCTAAGACAGATTTGTAGCAAGGCAAAGCAAAGAGTGGGGACTAATAAATCAGTTTCATCTTGAACTGAGATGTCCAGTGTATGTCACAGTGTGCTGCTTTTATCTCTGTTCTTCCCAATATTTTTATCAAAGACTGAGACTATAGAGGCCATATTTATCAAGATTAGAAATACTTGTATCTAGGAACAGAAGTTAATATGCTATGAGACTGATTAAGAATCAGTGTATAAATGGCTTTACTTTTTGCCTAGTACTGGGGAATTGAACCCAGAACCTGCACACTGAGCTACATACCCATCATCCCTTTTACACTTGTTATTTTGAACAGGGTCTCACTAAGTTACTAGGTTGCTCAGGTTGGGCTCAAGCTTATAGTCCTCCTGCCTCTGCTTCCTTAGGATGCTGGAACTGTGCAACACCATATCCAGTTGAAATTAATTATAAGAATAGTGAGAAGAATAAGGATCCACTTCAGCATATAAAAGAGAACAAAACACTTTCAACTGACATTAAAACAGTAAAGAAGTCTTTAGTCGCACTCAAGTTAAAAGAGATTGTAAGTCCTTACAACTAAAACGGACTAAGCCAACAGCAGTGACAGGAACTGCAGGAGTCCAGTCATGCTCCACTTCCACCTCTCCTATAGGGGTGAGACTCTAGCATGAGTCACAGACTGGGCTGTGCTCAGGGGGTCAGACCTGGCAGCTTCCCCAAACATCCATGGCACAGGGAGACTGCAGAGGCCAATCAGTGGCTGTGAGCAGGAGTGGACTCTGCAGGGAGAGATGCAAGGGCAGGGCTCACAGGATGCAGCCTTTGCCGCTGTGGACAGGAGCAGGCCAGGCAATGTCCCCTGGGGCAGCTGACCCCAGGGGGCTCCTGAGCACAAGAGCAGCTTTCAGCTGGAGCTCCTGAAATAAGGCCTCACCAAGAAGGCCTGAGAAATGGGGATGCTCAACTAGAGAAGGCAACAGGGCAGTCAGTAGCTCCCAGAGACTGGGCCACACCTATGGCTATACCCCACTGTCCAGCAGAGTCCAGCACAGTGTCCCACAGTAGCTATTAGTATAATAAGCCCAAGAATGAATAAAAGACAGACACTGAAGCCATGTATATACTCAACTAGCTCCACAAGGGGAAAGGAAGATCCAATTTTATCATTGTAAACAAACAAAGTTTTACCTGTAAATTACTTAGTTTCATCTCTGTGCCCATTTTCTAATTCACCAAATTTAAAATACCACATGATTTCATATAAAGATTTCCGGTTCTGCTTGAAGGAGACCTAGCAACTCCATGCCTCCATGGCTCCACAGAAATGCTGGGCTGTCTGCGCTGAGGTCTTGGCCAGGTCCCTGGGCTCTGAACCCAAGGCTGTGCATTTATCCTCATACAAACTGTGTTTGTTTCTTAGTAAAGAGATAAGTAAAGTGTTTTTTGATCTCCTATTACTATCACATATGGGAAATAAAAAACAATCAAAATGACTGTGCGTAGAAAAATGAAAGAAAGTATTTTGCTGGGAGAGGAATCTACAGCACATCAAAGACATCAATCTCACACCCAGCTCACTGCTCTAGCTGTCCACCTTGCCTTTGAGCTTACCACCCTCAGTGCACAAAGCACTAAGCTGGCTACTGCTCTAGGAGAGAAGAAACAGAAGCCAGTACCCAGGTCAGCATTAGCTCCAGCCCAGTGCTTGGCAGCAGCACAAGGCCATGCGATGCTCATGAGCCTTGGGCTGCAATCACCCTGAATGGAACTCCTCACCAGCACACACCGGCCTTCTGTGCCCCAGAAGCAACAGTCCTCCACGGGCCAACCTCTTTCCATTGCGTATCAGCTCGTATCAGCTCACTGGGCACTCTGAAGCCACTCAATGAACACTTTTTCAGAAGCGAATGAATTTACATGACATTGGGCGCACCAAAAGAGCTTTTCCCTCTAAACTCTAGGACTCTCCCATTTTATTTAGGTTAGCCCTTAAAGAGTACTTTGACAAAGGAGCAGGAAATAAAACATTTTTAAAGAAATAATTATAACATACTGCTTGAAAGCCTCCCAGTGTTTGGCAAATATCAATGAACCCAAATCGCCCTTGGCCCTCTAAATTCCTCTGCCTTCTGGTAAAACTGCCCAGAAAGCTGGGTGACAGCTCTGGAGATCAGATGAGCTGTTTTTCAGAATGGCCAATCCTTTCTCAGGAAGGTCAGAGGTCACAGACCAGGCACCAAAGCGGCAGGCAGCATGTGGAGCAGGTAGGGCCTGAGCTCTCTGCCTCCTCTCTCACGGTCAGAGCTTGAGTCACACAGTCCAGTGAGCACTCTTTTCATTTCCTTTTGTAAAAGTAGCTCTGATTTAGACAAGGACATGCAACCCCTGGGGCAGAGACTGGTCATTGCTCAGGTCTGGACAATGGGTCAAAGTCAACCAAACCTGGTGTCTTTCTATTTCTAGGCCACCCAAGATGCCCAGGGCCAAAACATCCTGATTACCCCTGAAGCCCTGCCCTCCTCAAGGAGCCAACCCACCCTGTAGTCAGCTATAAAGCTCTGTCACCTGGCCCTAGGGCCCTCAGGACCCCATCATCCCCCCAAGGTCAGAGCCCCCCACATCTTGGTCTCACGTGCAGGGCTTCTCTTCATGCTGGGTGCTCCTGCCAGCCTCTGTCTTTCAGTCACTCTGCTCCCAGGGGGGCAGTGGAGAAGCAGGTCAGTGAGTGCTAAGCACCTCCCAACCATGCCAGCACAGCCAGCCTCTCCCTGTCAGTTCTGCAGGCAAATGCATATGGTGTCAGCCCTACTAAACAAAGGTATCTGAAGAGTCCCAGCAGTTCCCAAGCTCCAGCTTCACCTGAAACACTGGCAAGGCCACCCAAGATGTCCTAAGCAAGTAGATTAAAACTGGAACCAGAGATCCACCCCAAGCACCAGGAAACTGAAGGCAGGTGATCCAAGAGGAAGACATAGTCTCAAGGGAACTGAGGGTGAGCTTACCACAAAACTCTTATTTTGTTTAGAAATAATACTACATATGCTGCTTTCCAATAAAAACTACAAACCAAGGACAAGAAAAAACTAACTGAACCTTTTTTAATCCACTTCTGAGGTTTCAAATGATCTCTCTCTGGCACTGTCCTGGTGGGCTCCCACAAACACACAGAACGTTTTCCTGTCTCCCTACTGCAGTTCATCTCTCTTCTTCCCCACCTCTTGCATCATTATAGCTCTCACGTGCTTATAAGTGGCTTCCATAGTCTTCTTAGATCATCCAACCAATAAATAACAACATCTGGTTCTGCTTGGTTTTTCCCCTAATGCAAATCCCTTTGGCCCTCAATCATTCCAATTGCTCTTCTGCATTCCCTCCAGTACCAGAAATAAATCAGCAAATCATCATCACCTAATATATTTAGAGTAGCAAACAGTGTAATGCATAGGCACCAGTGCAAACAACAGGACAGAGGGGAGAACGTTCGGAGGCAAAAGCAAAATTCACAGATTGTCTGAGCTCAGCACTCTCCATCTGCCCCTGCAAGGAGGAAGCTGGGGGTGGGCAGTACTGGCATCAGTGTCTCCTTTGAACTCAGTATATGATTGTAGAAAGGCAGAAAACTAAGGGCAGAAGGATCAGTGCTGTTCCTGACAGGTAGTAGGACCCAAAGAAAACCCTTAAAAGAGAATCAGCAAATAATTAGAACATAGCAGCACCAAATACAGTAGTACTTTGGTTTATGAACTTAATTTGTTCTGTGATTTTGGGAGGAACACAGCTGCCTTTGTGTTTGCATGGGGAAGACAGCTATGGTCATGTTTGTCAGTTGATGTAAAATTTTGCTAAACACTTGGTGAACAGAATTCTTTGCATCTCGGTTATTATTATAATTAACCTGTCAATTTTAAGCATCTTTTTTCTTTTAAAGGTGAGCATCTGAGAAAGAATGGGTGCAATGCAGTTCTGATGGTGATGACACAGAGATGGTGGAGAGATGATGGGGTAGAGGGAGACAGACTCCACCAGACCCCCACACTTCAGACTCGAGCTGCAAGTTTGGGACCCCAAGCTATCTGCATTTCTGCTCAACTGGCTACAAAATCTAGGCTTCTCACAGCTGTCAGTTCCATAACTTACAGAATGATTCACAAAATTAAGAAAATAATGGCACTCATTATTACAGTGTGATTGCAAAGGACTCAAATCAGATGGGTCACCAGAAGAAATTCTTTGTGCCACATCTGGGGAACGCCTGAATACAAACACCCTGTGCCTTCAGGACGCACCCACTCCCAGAAGTTTGGGCTAGCTTTGGGGTCATGTTGCTGTGGGGGCTGCACTGGGTCGTCTACATCTCTGGCTACCCAATAGAACCCAGTCCCTAGTCTCCCTCCTTCTCAGAATGCTGGGGGGGCTGCCATCACGGCTCCAACTCCCTACCCTCTAATCAGGATGGGGGACGGGTCTGCCCAGCCTGGCTGCTTCCGTCCAGAAGCCATCTGGGATCTGTCATAAGTCAGCTCCTCCTTAGCAAAAACTGCGGTAGGGTGACCATAGAAGCCCACTATGACTAACAGAAACATTTTTATCATTTTGAAAATTCCAAGGACCTCAAAGCTCACTGCCAGGAACCCAAGACAGAAACCAGACACATTCTTGATTGTGCAGCACTAGAAGTCACAGTCAGTTACTTCTTTTGATCAAGTAGTTTGAGATCCCCACACCCCATTTCATCCAACAACATAAATATGTCACATCTACCTCACTAACCAAAATAAAGCTATCTTATGGACAGTACGGCACTGGCAGATGAACTTAAAGGTTCTTGGGAAAAGGATATGCACAGAAGCCCTGTAATTCCGGGTTTTGTCTCAAAGACTTGAACTCTGGGGCAAGCATTCAACGACCATTTATGCTTTCATACCACTCAAGGGAGGAAGATCCCACAGTGCTGAAGATTCTCATGCTCTAGGAAGTGACAGTCCCACAGGGTTGCATTAGAGACAGGTTCCTCCATGGAAGAATCAAAGCTGTTCAGAATCTCCCACTAAAAGCAGGACCTTGCAGAACACCTCTGCATGTGCCCTGGGAAGTTGCTATTCTTCACTTCTTTCCTTGAAAGGAAGAAAAAAGGTAAAGTAAATGTGCACCTAAAAAGAGTTCTGAGTTCATAAAAATTATTTATTCACTTGCTTTGTTTTAATTTTCTTCTGAATTGCCAATAAAATGCCAATCCCTTATTTGTACAGTAATTTCTGCACCCTACTCCACAGACCCACAGAGTTCCAGACACTAGAGATACAGCTGGTGCAGTTCACAGTGTCATGAGGGTGCCATTAAAGCCAATGATTAAAAAAAAAAGGGTGCCAGACAGCAATGAGAGGAAGGAAGGAAAACGAAGTGAGCTGCAGAGTGCCACCTGAAGGAGCATTTGCTCTTCAAATCAGGTGTCCAGGGAGGCCTCCGTGCTGCAGCGACCATGGGCCAGAACTGACCATCCATCTTCATCTGGTGAAAACCACATGTGCAAGGCCCTGGCCACCATGGCCTGCCCGGTCCAGGAGCAAGGGCTCCAGAAGGCCAGGGTGGAGATGGACAGGCCTGAGATGGAGCCAGAGCCAGATCTGAGTGCTCTGTGGGACAGAATCCCATCTTACCACCAGGAATCATTCTCCTGACGTCACTTCCATATGATCAAACCTTCCTCAAGCCTCTCTTTTAGTGCAATGATTGCACATTTAATGTCTGGAAAAATAAAAGTGTAACTCTAAAAGAAGATACTTGTTGATTAAAAAAAAACAAAATAGACTGCTTCAGAGGGTGATTTCCAAGCCTCCATTCAGGGACTCACTCATAAAAACAATTAAAAAATGCATCCCTCACTCTTCATCCTTTCTAGCAGACTTGTCTAAACTTATCCTGTGCTTACAGCACATACTACCCAGGAGATGACCACAACCTCCTCCTCTGCTGTGTCTAAGATAACCTGAGTTTGGAATAAAATCCTCAAGGGCTTTCTTGTTTTCAGTCTTCTCTATAAAATCCTACTGCTTCCAGTTCTTCCAATTCTGTTCACAGTGGCTTATTTCATCGAGTATGGCTGACAACTGGACCCAGCCCTAGACTCTCTCCTGGACCTCACAGGACAGACTTTACAAACTTGCTGACCTTGAACACCACAGCTTTTGCAAAGGGAAGTGACACAGAGCTCAAATCAAAAGGGGCAGAACCAAAAGCAACACGCCACCATTTCTCTCAGTGTGGCAATGGAGGGTAGTGCCTTATTTTCATGTTGACATCCTGCTCATGACTAAGATATTCAAACTACTGGGCAAAAAAAAAAAAAAAAAAAACTCAAAATCAAACAGTAAAGCACTGCATTCTTACAGCTGCATATATTAAGATAGTCTATTTTTTATCACTGACATTTTAAACCACCCACTTCTCTCTTATGGTTTATATTACCATGAAAAGCCTTCAATAAAGTAAAACTTTATAGCAAACTATGATCTAATACCCTAAGCATGGAAAGACAATCCTAAGTGTAAGAACCGTTAATTTACCTCTGTTTCTCTGTTTTTAACATCAAGAACTTCTTGGTTCTTACTTACAAAGCCAATCTCTCCAGCCTTCTGTACAGAAAGGCACTGCCAATGCTTCCCAAGAGGAAAGGGGAAGGATCAAATTAAAAGCCTCTGTACCTTTCAAATCAGCCAAAGCCATTTTAAAAGGGGGCAGTTCTTGGAATCAAGTTGTGCAGTTTCGCATCAGTTCAGGGTCTAGAGTGTAACCTGACGCTTTCCTCAGGAATTCAGACCTGTAATAGGGTCACAGCCAGTCAGGAATAAAGCAGCAAAGCTGCTGCAGATTAAGTTTTCATAGATGTTTAGATTCTGCTCTTCTATGATCTAAAAATATTCCTGTATGCCCTTGGATACAATCTTATGAAAAGAATGTAAGGTTTGATTAGAAATAGAAATTCACCAAAATTCTAAATGTACTTGAAAGAACACTTCATTTCTATCACTTAGGACTTCACCAGGAAAACAGAACCACCAGGAATGATCCAGAAAAAAGGATCTGCTGTAGAGCACCTATTTTTCTCAATGGTGGAAGCTGGTGAGAGCTCTACCGCATTAGCAATGTCTGTTCCAGAAGACTCAGGAAGCAAAGTGGGATGCGCTGGTCCCCACAGGGTGAGTGGGGAGCATGGGTGGTTGCTGAGCTCAATCAAATGTGGGAATAGCTTGCAAAGCCTCTGGCTGTCCTCTCATGCAGAACCCACATCCCTGCACCAGCACAGCAGGCAGTGAAAAGCAGCCTGGGGAAGGGAGAGGAGCGCCTAGTTCTACTGCTGTGCTCCTCCAGTGAGGCACCCAGTCTGGGACTTTGACAATCTATGCCGTCTACACTGACCAAGTGTGAGCACAGCTGCTGCGCTTCCACCTTCCAAATCTCACAGCAAAGGCCTCTGGGGCCAGCCCAAGGGCTGCAGCATAGTCCTGGGAAGGGAACTCTAAGCAAGAGGATTCCAACTTACTTACACTAAAGTAGCACAGACTCACCACATTCTGGTAAACTGTCTTCACCTTTCACTCACCTGTACCCCTCAAAACTGGCAAAAGGTTGATGCCCCAAATAACCTATTTCCTCTTTTCAACTTTTGCTCATCTCCTATGTGAGAAGAATCACGATGAACACCTCGCTACATGAGCAGGCACCTTCAATGCTGTCAGTACACATGTAAAGCACTCATGGCGAAGGCATTCCCCTGGCCATTCTGTGTATTCCTCAGGGAAAGTCTGACTCACACTACTTGTGACATATGCCCAATGAATCCAAGAGGCTAAACTTATTTTTAATAAAGTTTGAGTTTTACATTGAGAAAAATAATAGCATACTTAACAAAGGACATGTACTTAGGCAAAATGTCCTCAAAACTCAACATTTTAAATAATTCATTTAAAAAATGGACTAATAGCACAAAATCACATTTAACAAAAAGACTGTACAGAGCACAAATCAATACAAAAAAGATGTTCACCATCATTAGCCATTAGGGAAACAAAACTAAATGTAGTGTGGTACCACCACACAACTATCACAATGGCTATCATAAAACACAGCAACAGCTGGGTGCGGTAGTACATGCATGTAATCCCAATACTAAAACAGGAAGATCACAAGTCTAAGGCCAGCCTGAGCAACCTAAAGAAAACCTGTATCAAAAATAAAGACAGTAAAAAAGGGCGGGGATACTTCTAGACATTTTCCCTGCAGAAATAAAATCATACAAATAAATGAGTATTTATTGTAACCTTACTTGATAGCAGTACCTAGACATCCTGAACACAGTAACTGGTCAAGTATGCTGTGGTATATCCATACAATGGGACACTACTCAACTATAAAAAAAAAACAAACTGTTCATCCAGTTTAATGAAACTCCAGATACTTGCCAAAGGAAAAAAGCCAATCTCAATAAATGACATGATTTCACTTACACAATACTGAAGTGACAAAGTTATAGAGTTAGAAAATCCCTCTTTGCTATGGATTAGTGTGGGGTTATGGACCCGTCTAACAGGGATGTAGGATAAAACTTCATATATATTTACCAAGGTCACATGAAATGTATGTGTAAAACCATCGAAATATTTTAAAAAGTACTAGTAGCCTGTATCTATGTCAGTTTGCTGGGTGTAACATACTAGAGTTAAACAAAATGTTACCATTGATGGAAAAATTCATGAATAAGAGGCTGATGGGGTTTCTATCCCATTACTTACAACTGCACAGGAATGTACAATTCTCCCAGAAGGGTTTCTGCAGTGAGTCTGAAGTTTCAAAGCATTTTACTAAAACAAACGTACTTTAAGATACAGTTCAAAAGGATTGCACAATCTTCAAGGGCCCCCTTAACTGTTTTCAACTACTTCTAATAAAAATTGTAAAACTGTATCTAGAGTGTCTAGCCAAATTCTTAGCGCATTCTGGACAGCTAACAGACGAGATTTAGCACTTCCTCCTGTATTGTTGAAGTGAGGATACTGTCACTTCAGTATTGTGTAAGTGAAATCATGTACCATGTCTGAACTCAGCTCCACATTCCACTACAGCGAGGGAGCTGAGTTGCTGTGTGGTCCTGAGTTCCCCTTAAAGCAGGGAGGAACACTGAAGCTTTCCATCCCCCTTCCAAACAGGAACCGTTCCAGGGAGAGCTGCAATCGCTGCTCTCTAGATTTGTTACTCACTGTGTGTGTGTGTGGGGGGGGGGGGAGAGAATAAAGTTGATCTCTCAAACCCAGTACTAGCAAAAGGGCTACTACTATCAAAAAAGCAAAGCCTTTCAGAAGCCCAGGTGCCTTTTACAAGCTTGAATTACCAGAGGCCAGAGCTTGCTGCTTCTGCTCCTCCTCTATCAGTACCCATCTAACTTTCCACTCATCACTGACCATCCCTCTTCCTCCCACCCCTCTCTCTGCCGCTGCCACCTATGTGACAAGCTTAAAACCCTACTCCAGAATCGAGGCCTGAAAACGCTCTTCCCACCCTCCAGCAATGGCCCAGACCTTTCAAAGGGAACATGATCAGGATGGTCCCTCCGGCTGCGTAAGTCCAGCATACTTCTGGCTGTGACCCTCTACACCTGCATCAACAACCTAACGGAATAAATGAAAGGTTCCATCTAGATAGAAAACATTTGTATTTATGTTATCTAGAGACACATTAAGAAACGTGAAAAACTGAAAGTTATCAGTAGAACTGTTCAGGAAGGACAAATGTTTATACTGAGGCTCGAATGTGTCATTTTCTCACCCTTTCGAACATTAAACTTTAAGAAGCATCAAATCCGAAAGTCCTACGCAGTGTTGCCAACTGCCACGTTTTCCCTAAGTTAGGAACCACCTGTCACGGGACCAGCCCAGCCGCACAGCCGACCCCTCCTCAAATACTCATTGCCATAGCCCGGGCCCCTCCTAAACACCTTGGTAAGAATTAAACCGCGGATAAACCGGAGCCCGTGTCCTTTGCCCAGTTCTGTCCGAGCGGTGGACCCGCAACTCCCCGCGCCCCGCTCTGTCCCGGGAGGCAGCCTCCTCGAAATTCAGCGAAACGCCCCCCCCGCCCCCCGCCCCGCAGCGCCCGACTGCCCCAGGCTGCCCGGGTTAGGCTCGCACGGAAATGCTGAATCATGACTCCGGGTTGTAAAAGACAAACTATCTCCGCCCGGGACCCCGGGCACCCGCGTCCCCTCGCCCACACGCCGGGCGTGCGGGGCCGACGCGTGGCGAGGCCGGGAGGGCGCGCGGCCCGGGCCGGGGACCCCAGGCCGCCTCCCAGCGGAGGCGCCCCCGGCCCCGCGTGGCCCCAGCTGGAGGCAGCGCCCCGCAGCCGCTGCCCCGCTCCATTCGGGAGCCGCCGGCGCCCCGGGCACCGCCGTGCTGCTCGCTCCCGCGCCCGGACAGGCGGCGGACGGCCGGGCAGGGGGCGCCCGAACTTCCCCGGCGGCGGCGGCGGCGGCGCACTCACCTGAAGGTGAGCACGCACAGCGGCCGGTAGGACTTGTGGCTCGTGTTCTCGGCCATGCCCTTGCCCCAGAAGTCGTTGGCGAAGATGCCCCAGCGCAGGGGGGCGCCGGGCCGCACGTCGGGGTTGTGTACGATCGCCCACACGTCGTCGTGCACGAACTCGCCGCGCAGCGAGCGGCCGAAGCACAGGCAGCTCGCCCCCGCCAGCAGCGCCGCGGCCCCGGCCCGCGCCAGCCCGCAGACCGGCCGCCTGCAGCGCGCGCGGCCCCCGCCGGCCCCCATCGCGTGCCCGCCACCGCCGCCCCGGCCGCGCCCGCGCGTCTGGCATCTCCCCCGCCTGGCAGGGAGGCGCGGGACGGCGGGAGGCGGGAGGCGGGTCGGGCTCGGAGCGGCGGCTGCGGCCCCGCGCTCGCCGCGCGCCGCGGACTTGGCCCGCTGCGGGGAAACAGCGCCCCGCCCGCGCCGCCGCCCCACTGCGCATGCCCGCCCCGCCCCGCCCCCGCGCCCCCTGCCCCGCCCCGCCCCCGGCTCCCACACCTGCGGCCGAGGACCGCGGGGGCCCCCGCCGCCCCGCGGGACAGCGCCCCCACCGGGCGGCTGCCTCGCCCGAACCGACCAGTCCCCGCCGGCCGTCGGTCCCCACCACAGGTGTCCCCGCGGGTCGGGAGGCGCGAGAGTCGGTGGGGGTCTGGAAGCGGCCTGGGCTTTCGAAACATTTCTTTTTCACCTGAACTCCTAGGACACTTGGGGAAGCGCTCTCTGCCATTACTTTTTCCTCCTATCCAAGGAGCTCTAGGTCCGGTGATTATTTTCTGGGCTGTGGGTCTTGTTGAGGCAATCCGAATTGAAGAAAACACTACTCCCTCTCCCAACCCAGATAAATGAATACCTCTGCTAAATCTTTTGGTGTGAACGCCTTGACTTTCTTATACTATGTAAATAAACTAGATATCCCACACTGGTCGTGACTAGCACATTTTCCCTGATTAAAAAATAAAAAAATCATTATGCTTCTTACTGAAATTACCGGCGATTTGACACGTCCACATGAGAAGAATCTTTTTATAAAGTCATTTTATTCCTATTCTGTCAAAATCCTTTAAAAGCCTATTGGTCTCAGCAGAAATTGTTGTCTGAGCATTTTTGTGAAGACAGCAGCAAGGTTTTAGGGGATTTTTAAGACATATCTGAGCATTTGAAAATGAATTAAAACAAATGCAGATGTATCCTGCATTCTCCAAAGCAGGATACACCGCTCCCTTAGCATTTATTTCTTGTTTTGTTGTGTTTTAGATAAAAGAGAAATTGGTGAATGAGAAATGAAACTTGAAGTCCTGAACACCTAATGTTTCATTTGTCAAGCCTTTTGACACTTGTTAAATCTTAATATCCATACCGCACACATACCAAAACATTCAGGAAACGACACTTAAAATTTTTTCCTCTTAATAAAAATATGCAATATGCTATACTGTGCAAAACAGGGCTGGTTGGATGACCAAAGCTGCTAGAATTTCTGTGTGTGTATGTGTGTGTGTGTGTGTGTGATGTTACCACCATGAAATTCAAGCTTTCTAACTTAATAGCCAACTAGTGGGACTGTCCTGCAGAAATGGTGACAGGTGTAACACACTATTATTGATAGGCTGACACATCAATCTTACCTATAATATACTTCTGGAGAAGTATCTTAACCCAGAGGAATGACTCCAATAATAGTTTTTTGTTTCCAAATGATGGTTTTGAACCCAGGTGTGGCCTAGAGCATATTCAGCAAGCCCTCTATCACTGAGCTACACCCCCACCCCTTTGTTTATTTTGAGACAGGGTCTAGATAAATGCCCAGGCTTGTCTCAAACTTTCAGTCCTCTACCTCAGCCTTTCCAGTAGCTGGAATTACAGGCATGTGTCACCTTGCCTAGCTAAAAATAGATTTTTATAGACAGCAAAGTGCCCCCCCAGTCACCTTTACCTCCCCTTACTAAAAAGCACAGCCCTGCCCACCCCTCCTCCACTAAGTCATTCTCCTCCTGAGTTGAAGGAAGTCTCAAAAAAAAGAGAAAGAATAAGCGCTTCCCTGGCAAGCGCAAGGGCCAGAGTTCAAACCCCTATTCAGCAAAAGAAAGAAAGAAAGAAAGAAAGAAAGAAAGAAAGAAAGAAAGAAAGAAAGAAAGAAAGAAAGGAAGAGCAAGCAAGCAGCCTTGGTGCTGTCCAGGGCAACAGAGAGACATGGACCTAAGAGCTGAGACCCCAAAGTGACAAAGGGGGGAAATGACAGGTACCCTGCAGGAGGGATCTAGTTTTCAGGACACAATGCTACACAGGACCTCCCTGCAGGTCCAGTGGCCTTTCCGTCCTGTTCATTTCCCGTGATGAATTTGGAATTAACTCAGTGGGAGGGTCCTGGATTTATGATGGTTCCACTTACTGTTCTTCAGCTTTACCGTGGAGAAAAAGCAATATACATTCAGCAGAACTCAAACTCTTAAAGGTAGCATTTAGCCACACAATCACAAGGGTGAGCACCTGGTATGTGTTGCTAAGTTACAATGTTAGGTTATTTAATGTGCTTCAACTTATGATACCTGAAATTTACAATGCCCTGATTAGATGCAACTCTGCTGTAAGTCAGGGAGCATCTGTAGGGAGAAATCTCATGTGTTCTCAAGTATAACCTAATAAGTAATTTTTTAAAATTAGTTCCTTTGCAGCTCCCTTACTTCCTGTATTACAAGAAAATTATCGAAGTGATGTCAGAGAGAGGTTCACAGTGCTATGCCAGCCGGTCAAGCCCACTGCTTCTCTTTCTTAACAAGTGAAACACTCATCTCTGCTAAAAAAGGGGCCTGAAAGAAAATGAGATTCAATTCTTTTCCTTAGAATTTGATTGTTCTTAAAGGTGTGGTAATTAGAGAAATACCACCATCAAAGACACCCTTCATCCACCCAAAGCAATTGGAAGCATAAATTATCACAGAAATGCCTCTCTGAGGTGTGTAGAGACTAAATTGCTAATTCAGATTAAAGGACCACATTTCTGAAAGAGAACAGGACCAACTAAACGTAAATGAGGACAAAAAGATATTTTCATAAAACAAGTTTCAAGTAACTTCAGACAAAGATCCTGTGATTTTGATCAGGCATCTTGGCCTTCTTTTAGGTCCTAGGAAATGGAATACTTTCTTGTCAAATCCAGTTTTAGCAAGGAACCTGCTAGGACAGGCTGGTGATGACCCTCACCCTCTTACCCTCTGCCTCCCTTAGGTGGTGGCTGACCACACTACCTGTCTCAGCAAGAGTTCTGTTAGGTCAGTTTTCGCTCTCATCGTTGACATATGGTTGTTTCCTTCCTTCCTTTGTACTAGGATTTAAACCTAAAAAACACTGAACTATATCCCCAGCCATGTTTGTCTTATTATTATTATTATTATTATTATTATCATATTTAGTACAGGGTCTACCGGGTCTCACTACACAGATCAAACTCATAGTGATCCTCCTGTTTTCATCTTCCCAAGCACTGGGATTACAGGCATGTGCCACCATGCCCAGACTCAGTCACCATCTCAGAGCACCCCAGGGGTGGGGTCAGCACAGCATGCTGGGGATTTAACCCCCATCCGTGTGTCACTCTAAGCAGGCACTTTAATCTGCTGAGCTATCTGGCTGGTCCTTCCCGAGCCACTTTTACGTTTTCATTCTGGGACAAATTTTTTCTAAATTAAGGGCAGGAAGGTATTTTACTAGAACAAATTTTAAGTAACTTTAGACAAGGATTTGAAACCCTAGTATGTGGTCCTGGGGTCAAAGGTGTGGTAACCAAATTGGTTTAGCATAGTTATGGGTGTGGATAATGGAAGCCTAGTTGTGGGTGTGGCAGAGAGAGTGGTTGTAGCCAGCAGTGGGCCCAGACCAGTCACAGCAAAAGCTAAGGTGGTGGCTGTAGTTCCAGGGGAAAGGGACATTCTTCATGGTAGAAAACTGGCATCTTCTGCCCCTGGAGCCCATCTCTGTGGCATCTTCTCAGAGTCAGAAGTGAAGAGCACTAAAATTTATGTGTAAACTTGCATTTTCATCAACCAAGCATATTACTGGGAGATGAAAGCACACATAGGTACTGTGTTAACTACTTTTCTCCTTGCTGGGACAAAGATACTGGACACTCAAGGTGAGAGGAGGAAGGGTACATTTTAGCTCACAGCCTGTGGAGGTTTCCTTCCAGTTAGCTGCTTGCCAGGAAGGTTAGCATGGCAGAGGGGCATTGCAGAGGAAAAACAGTCTGTGGCAGGGTACGCAGGAGGCAGCCGCAGATTGACCTGTGTCTTTCCCTATCCAGGCTACAAACCTATAGTCACTGCCACCCACACCCTGGGTGGGGCCTCCATTATCCACACCCAGAACTACGCTAAATCACTTTAGTTACTGATAGGTTTTTCAGCAGCACAGTAAAGAGATAGGAAAAATAAAAGGAGCCTTTATTAACTCCAAAGACAGGGACAGGATAGAGGGCAAATGAGAAGACAGGTCCTCCAGCCTGAGACAAAAAAAAAGCTGGAGCTTTTATGGACTTTTGTTAGGGGTGGAGTTTGAGGAGGATGTTTAGAAATATCCGAGAAGCTGATTGGGGTCTTCCCTGAGGTGGTGGGAAAGGTGAGGGGAAATTGCACCCTGGGCTGGGTTGGAGAAGATGCAGGAAGCTGGTCTCTAGGAAGATAAGCTGTTGTTTTAAGGGCTTCAGAATATTAGATGACCACCATAATAATTTAGCAATATATCCTAAGGCCAGAACCTACCAGTTACCATACACCCTTGACCAGCCAGCTCTGAGAAGTGTCACTTGTGGTGACTGGGACTTTGGGGTAAGATCTAGATACAGACCTTGCAACAAAGCAGACTGCAGAGAGGAATAGTATCTTCCTTCTCCTACTTTATGCTTCTTGGCAGAATCTTTGTAACAAAAGATAGATTAATAAGATACAGGAAAGTTCCTAAGGAGAGGAAGACCTGAAGAAAAAGGTCGTACTGTTTTCATACATGACTTGATGGTGAGTGGCAAATTCTGGGCGTGGTACACAAAGGAGAATGAACTAAGTGTGGTACACTGGGGGCAGGGGTACTCCTCAAGATCTGCTCACTGAGCTTCCTTCTTGTGCCTGCCATCTTTGGAGATGACAGTGCTCCTTTCCTCCAGATATAGGGAGGGCCTGCTCCGTGCTGGTTGTCAGTTTGGATCTGATGTTCCTCAGAGAAATGTGGAACATTCTCCCATAACAGCAGTGCTATTGGGAGGTGGTAGTATCCTTAGGGTGTGGTGCCCAGGGGGAGGATTAATGTCTCCAAGATGGACCCTCAGAGAAATAGTAGGGTCCCGTCTCAGGCCCTGGCTTCCTGCCTCTCAGAAGCACAGTTTTGCTGTTCTTCCTTGTCCTCCTCTTTGTCCTCCTCCTCTTCATCCTTCTCTGCTTCTCTATTCTTCCTCTCCCTCACCCTCCTCTTCTCAGCCTGATTCTCTTCTTGGTGCTCCCATCATGAGGTGCTGCCCCACACTGGCCCAAAACAGCGTGGTCCACTGAGCACCGGCTGAACCCCTGACAACCATGAGCCAAAAAAGCCTTTACTCTTTAATGTTATTTGTCTCAGATATTTATCATAGGGATGAAAATCTTACTAATACACTGTTCTTGCGATTTGCTTCTGAGGAAAGTCAAAAAGTCCACAGCTTCCAATACCCAATATTCAAAGAGCTGTGTTTAGGCATAGTATGGTCTGAATCCCATCAATAAAAAGAACTTTCTAGAATCCTCCAAAGAGTTTCAAATCTCTTGATGAAAGCTTCAGCATTGCAAAGTAAATATCTTCAGCCTTAGAAATTAAATTTTAGCATTAATATGCAAACAGAAAAAGACACTATTTTCACATGAGTGAAACTTTAATTGCATACTTTTTATTCTCCATATAATTACATATAAATCAAAAATCTACTTTTAGTTTCTCATACCACCTCCACAATTTACAGGAAATGTCAGAAAAGGCAGTAAAATGTCATTGTATAAATTTGCATTTAAAATTAAATTCAGACATAAACAAACAGATCTATATGAAGTTAATTTTTTTAGAAAAGTATCCATCTGATTCATGAACTCTTGATGTACTTTGTATGTGGAATTAATTTATTGTCTTAGTTACTTTTCTCTTATTGCTGGGACAAAATGCCTGGCACCCAAAATTAAGGAAGGAAAGGACTATTTAGTTCACAGTCTGTGGAGATTTCAATCCATACTCTGCTGGACCCCAGGCAGAGTGGCACATGGCAGAGGGCAGCTGTTCATGGTGGTCAAAAACAACAAAAGGAGAAAGAGCAAAAAGGGAGGAGCAGCAGAGAGCAAGCATCTTTCCCTCCCTTATGTTGTAATCAGGCAACTGGCCCCGGGTGGTTGTAGCACTCACATCTATTGTCCTCACATTGGACAATGAATCAATCTCAAATGCTAGAAGACTGTCCCATGACTGTACAAGGCTTTGACACAAACCAGGGCATTTATCACTTAACCAACCTGCAAAATACTCTACTAGCAACTAGTTAACAGGCTGTATTGGCAGAAAAAGCCTTCTCAATATCAAAGAACACAAAGCAACATCCTGACTCACAGTGTATGCTGATTTCCACAGTGTCAACATTCTTGCCATGGGTGATGTCATGACACTGAGGTGACCTCATCAAAGACAACAAAGGAGGGACCTATAGTTCCACAGTATTTTACCAGATCCATACAGATGGAGTAAATGAGACCAAGAGCACCTTACTAGCACAATAATTGTAAAACGATGAGCATATCTTCATGTTAATCTAATTTACATAACTGCTACTGTATGTAACTTAATGTCTTATAGAGATTTTGTTTGACCAGTGGATTACAATATTTCAAAGAATTTAGTAAGTCAGTTTTTGTGAACCAGAGTGAGTTGGTCCCAGCACTGTATCAAAACAAATAAGATGGTCTAATATTGGCATTATGACTTTGAATTTGAGGGATAAATATGGGCAAGGAGTCAGGATACTTGTGGAGGGGGATTAACCTTGAGACGTCAGCCTTGGAGGCCGCAGAGTCGGATCTGCCTTCATGGCTTTCGCTGATGGCACAGACTGACATGGTGAGCTGCACTAGTGACTCTGGTCCACGCAGTATCAGCTCTGCCTTCTGGGGAAGCTGGGGTTATAGGTGTGATGGCAGCCAGAGTACACCCCATCAGAACCTGCCTCTTGGGATTAAAGTTGCTTTGAGCTGAACGCTCTGTTCTTTCTGTCTAGGAGCAAGGCATAAATTCTCACTTATAAAAGTGCCACCAGGAAACTAACCCAGAGATAGCTCTGACTCTTTTCTGCATAGCAGGCCATTCTAAACAACACTTATACACCACTTACTTCCTTCATTTATGTAATTTAACTCCTACCCCAGAAACAAATAATCCTTTTTTTCCCCCCTAGTTTAAAATGGCCAACCTCAGGCTTGGGGAGATAGCTTAGAGACATAAGCACCTACCTGGAAAACACAAGGTCCTGAGTTTGAACCCCAGCCCCACATACCATGCTGGTCCTGGACCTGGGTATGGTGGTGCACACCTATAATCCCAACACTCAAGAGGTTGACGCAGGACAATCACTGTGAGTTTGAGACCATCCTCAGGGCTATAAAAGTGAGCACAAGGCCAGCCAACTGGAAAGCAAGACCTTGTCTCAAAAGCAAAAATGAAAATAAAAATAAAATGGCAGGCTGGGCTTGCTAATACACCGTTAACACACCCCTGTAATCCCAGCATTTGGGAGCCTGGGGCAGGAGGATCACTTCAAATTTGAAGGTAGCCTGAACTACATAGTGAGACGCTGTTCCCTCCATCAAAAACAAATATGTAGGCCCCAAATGTAAGTGTCTCCTTGAGTTGAGTGACAATTCTTTGGGAACTTCCATGTGTACACTTGTAATTAAATCTGCATTTCCTGGCTGATTTGCAGTCTTTTGTTAGTTTATTTTGCAAGGTCCCCAGTCATTCAGCTGATGAGGGCAGAGGAGGAACATTTCCTTCTGTCCAGGCACTCCCGGACCTCTGGTGCCAGAGATGAGATTAGCCATTCAGGCGCTGAGTGACACCCCCTAAAAGCCCTGAATAGCAAAGACACGGATCGCTTCTGCGTCTGGCTGTGGCCCATGCAGTCCCACATGGAGAGTGCCATGTTCCTGCAGAAGGGCACCTGCTGGCTCATAGGGAGGGAGGAAGCCTGTGTCTGGTGCTTCTGTGTTCTCTCTTGGCTGAGCTTCATCAGCGCCTGTCCCTGGAATGCACCACAGCTGCCAGAACAGTTTGCAAGGAGTTCTGTGACACTTTCTAGCAAATCACCAAAACCGAGGTGGTCTGGAGACCTCCCAATACACATATGACTTGAAAATGTGAGAGAGCTTGCAGGAACCATGTCCTCAACACCCCTTACTACAGTTCTCCTGTTTGTAAAATTCTCTGTAAAGGTTTTTTTAAAAAAAATGGATAACCACTTCCCAAGAAAAAGAGAAGCAGCACTAGCTACCCCAAAGCTAAAATGTTAAACCCTCTGCCTTCTTCCCCATTTAGTCTGCAGGGAAGTGCTTAAGAACAAACCAACTCCAAAGCAGAAAATAGCAACATCCAAAAAGCTGCCGTGCAGGAGAGCTGCTTGTGTGATTATGGGTTTGTAGATGATGAAGCAGTGTGACAAGGACAAAGGAGAAGAGCGAACAACAGGGAAAGCCTAAGCATCAGGTTGGTCTGCATAAACTGCTCATTACATTCATCAGTATCAAGGGTTTTATGTTCTGTGCAGTACAGCACCACTTTTTTTTTAGTGTGTTTACTTAGTATCACACTCCTCTGCATTTGGTTCAGTTATAAAAATGATCTTGTCAGGGAATTCACCACCTCATAAATGGTCCTACCCTGGCCCAAGTCCATCATTTGTGAAGCCCACTGTAAAGTTCAAACAGGCAGCACTGGGTTCCAGCATCACTGAGACTCTCAGGGCAGGAGGGCAGATGACTGAGCAGAGCTGCCCTGCAGGAAGCTGAACACAGAATCCTTCCCAAGCACTAGACTCCTGCCGAGCACAGCCCCAGGAGGGCACAAGGCTTTTGCCCCTGAAGCTATGCCTGCCTCAAGGGACAATCCTAGTCCACAGTTCTCTCCAACTAGATTAGGTCCTCCTGGAAAACGAGGGTCCTGGGACAACCAAAATTAATGGATTCAGCACACAAAGGACCTAATAAAACACCAGCCATAAGTCAGCAACACAGCTTGCACTGTTATTGGAGAAGCTGGAGTACCTATCATGCTAGTTTTTCTTTGCCAAGAAATACAACTTATAACTGGAGATAAATAATTTCCCTTGAGAAATAACAATCTCCCATCCTTTCTCAATCTGCTGTTAAGTCTTATTGCTTGGACTGTTTTTCCATATGTGAGTTAATCTAAAGGGATACAAGGGAAGCTTTTTTAGGCTTCACTACAGCTTATAAAAAATGAAAAATGTCTTTCAGATGTCATTTTTTGGGGTATGTTATTGAAAATGAGGCAGTCAGGTCCTATGTGGGTACTAGATGTTGTTTTCCAGTAATTTTAAGTCTTTCACATCTTGGGCAAGAGCTGATATCTTGGCCTTTCCAGACGCATGGATGACAGAGCAGAATCAGGCTCCTTCCACAGACATGAAATTGAACACTTTGCAAATTGTTTTCCTATCTATCATCCATCCTTAATTTTTAAGCCATAGATGCTATTTCCATTTAAATGTATACACACTTCTGATAATTTTTTTAAGTGGGAATAAGATCACACAGTTATACTTTGGGATATTTTTAAAGGCCATTCCTATTAGAATTTTTACTGATTAGTAAAATCCTGCCTTAGTGTTTACTCTGAAGTAAACATTAAGGTAGAATTCATATAAGCCTGTTTCTTCAGTAGTAGAATTTCAAATCTCAGCTACTCGTATCTGTTCCTGAGTTAATTTTTTATTTATTTCACATCAGATGGGTTTTGGGTAGGATGTACACAGAGAACCAAGCCTGTCTTTGGCTGGTCACTCACGGACCATGTTCCAAGCCTCTGAGCCTTGGAAGAAACTCTGAGGCCAATAAGGAAGGCTCAGTGAACTAAACAGAGAGCCCCGCAGGGACCAGGGAGATGGCTGAGTGGAATAAGTGCTTCCCTGGCAAGTGCAAGGGTCTGAGTTCAATCCTGGGTTCCACTAAAAAAAAAAAAAAAAAAAAGAAAAGAAAGAAAGAAGGAAAGAAAGAAAACCTCCCCAGAGAGCCTCGCAGCCACAGCTGACTGACACCCAGCAAGGCGGCCCAGGAAAAGCCAGCCTCAGGAGAAGCGTGCTGATGAGAGTGGTGTTCAACACATGAGGGGATGCTACATGGAAGCACAGAGACAGGGAAACTAAGGTGAATGGCAAACGTGCTCCGATAGGGTTAGTCTCAGTTGGCATTGTGCTACTTGCAAGTAGATCACCAGTTGTAAGGGGCGGGGAGAGGGATGCGGGGAGCGGACTGCTGAGAACAGAGGATTCTTTCTCAGGTTATGGAAATATTCTAATGTTAAATGACGGTGGTGGTAGTACAATTCTGAAAGTGTACGAGAATCCATTCACTTGCAGACTTTTACAAGACAAATTTTATGGAGTATGAATTAGCTTTTGACAAAGCTTCTTTAAAATAAGAGACTAAATTATGGCCACAGGAGTAACAAAATTACAACAGGACACATGGACCTGTAGTTGTTAAACAAAGATTATAGGAGGCTCCTATGTAAGGCCCAACAGACAAAAGTTAAAATCAAATGGGGCCATTCATGCCGTAACTCATGTCAACAGACCCAAACTGTTATTTGCTCTTCAAAGAAACTATAACAGAAATAATGACCACATTTCCCAATTAGGGCAATTTCAATCATCTTGACAGTGAAGTTCCCTCCATTGGAATCCTGTAAGATAGGTACCCTGGAGTAAGCAGATTTTATTTCTTCTGTCATTCTGGCTTGTGTTCTGATCTTACAAGCAAAGTTACTTTTAAACGACTAGCCTACTTTTTGTTCTATTTCTGTTATCAGCTTTCTCTATCTATTAAACTAAACTTCTGCATTAGAAATGCATTTTACTTAATAGGATGAAGTATTGTCTAAGTCTAGGAAACAGTCAATCTATCTTTAAATTTATTATTGTTTTGATAAATTTTTCTTATATGACTACATTATTTGGCAAGAGGACAAATTAGATTAGTGACCAAGCCATGCAATACATGCTGTATAGGACTGCCATATTTCTATCACACACCATTTTTGTGTTTTTTAATTATCTATCTATCTATCTATCTATCTATCTATCTATCTATCTATCTACCTATCTATCTATTTATTTATTTGGTACAGGGTCTCTCTACGAGGCCCAGACTCATAGTGATCTTCCTATTAAAGCCTCTCAAGCACTGGGATTACACGCATGTGCTACCACGCCCAATCTCAGTGCCCAGCATTGCATGTGGTACCCAGGACCGAACCCAGGTCCTTGCACTTGCCAGGCAGGCTCCTGAGCTATCTCCCTAGACCTGTTACACACATTTTTGCAAAAGTGAAAGAGGCAACAAAGCAAAGAGGATTAAAATCAACAGACATCCATTTTCCTAAGCAGCTCCCATTTGAAGAACCCCTAAGAAAACAGACATAGTTTTCTGGTAGACAGAGAGTGGAAAGATGAAACTGAATGTCTTTTTTTCCTTTAAAGGCATTAGAGAATTAAATATGAGTAAATTCAGTTAAAACAATAAATACAAATCACCTCAATGAAAATAGTTTTAAGTAATGCAGCTGAGTTATACCAACAGTGCTATGATGTTAGGAATGTTTTTATTTCACAAGTGCTAATTGTTGTAAACACCCTCTCAGGACTTAAACTTCCATTGCTGCTCCACGCACCAGGGGGGGCGAAGGAACGACCTCTATACAAATATAGAACCATACTGAAGAGAGACAAATAGGAAGGGGGAAGAAGCTCAAATACTTGCTCAAATCACATATTCCATTTTTTAAAAATATTTCAATCTGCATGCTAATTTGTTTCATTTTATAGTAAAGCCTGTCTTAATTGGATGAAAAGAAAGTTTGTGCTGATATGTGCTGCTTTTTTGAAAAAATCTTTTTGGTTTATATCATGTACTGAGTAAAGATAACACACAATGTAGCAACTATTGTTATTCTCTTATTATTTGGCTAAAAATGTTTTATTTTTCATAAAAGAATAAATTCATATACTACAATTATCCCTAAGGAGTAATAAGCCGAGTAACATGTTTTATGGGCTCTTCAGATTTCTGGCTGAAGGTAGTTGAACACATGCACTGGAGCCGCCTCTGCTGTGGTGCGTTCCGCCAGTGACGTAAGCCCCACCTTCTGACATGGGTCGTCCCTGCCAGCTTTCCTGGCTCCTGCACCCAGCAGCCTTGTGCAAAACTGTTGCAAATCTGAAAGCACCAAATTGGGCAAGTGCATACCTTTTTACTCTGAAGCTTTTCATCCCTAAGATTTTTTTCAGCCTAACACTAATAGATAACTATGGTTTCAGATCAGTACTCTTTATTCTTCAAATATAAGTGGGGAGTTTAATAATTTCTTTGTTTTTATGCTACATAGTTAGCTTTTCAATTACAGTGTCACTTTAATCTCAGAATGAATTTAGCCCTTTTAACATTCATTTTATCAAGCTCGCTGGCCAGCTTCACCTGAGGGGCTTACCTTAACTCAGCGGAGGTTTCCAGTATCTAAATTGCATCTCTGAAGAAAATAGCTCAGAAAATGGCAATTCCGCCCTTCAGGGCTTTGGCAAAAATGTAATCAAACCTGTTAGGTGTGTGTTGGGAGCTGCCTCCTGGGGCAGGCAGCGTATGCAGCAGAGGGAGCTGGGGATGTGGTGGAGCACAGGCCCTTGCCCAGGGGTTCCCAGGGGAGAGACGGCAACATCATTCAAATTTGAGAGCCAGAAAATGAGCTTGGGAGCAAACACCAGGAGGGAAGCCTGAGTCTGTGCAGACAGAGCAGAGGCACCCAGGTCACTCCCAGGATGGCATTGTATCTCCCAGGGATTGGGGCGCTCCTGCTTTGCATGTGGAGGCTGCGGCCCACTCATCTCAGATGCTCAGCTCTTTGTGATAAGCAGCAAGACGAGTAGGACTGTGCTATACCCAAGGCAGCCTGCACCCAAAGGAAGAGTCCTCAGAGGGAGGTTTCATCTCACCGAAAAATTGAAATCGGATGGCTGGTCTTCAAAAAAAATTAAACAGAAATGCCAAAATGCATCAGTCTTGAGAGGTGAGGAGAAAGCATTGTCAGCATGGACCAGCAGCAGAGAATAAGATTTGGCCATTGGTGAGACAAAGGGCTTAGGAAAGCCGGTAAGAGTTCATGAGAAGAGTGATGTCATATGCTTAAAACATAAGAAGCATTTTTTAAAAATATTTGATATGGCTCTATTTATTGTAGTATGAAACTTGAATTAGTATTATTTTATTTATTGTTATATTTATTTATTTACTTATTTTTATTAATTTTATTGAGAAAAATTGCAATGAGACAGTTTCAAAACAGGTTGGTAGGATAGTTATAACAATTAACACATAGCATATTGTTGTCTTTGTAGAAGTCATTCATAGCAGAAGATGCAGACATGATATCCTGTCCAAACACTATCAGTACAAATCTTTCTTCTTATTGAATTAAGAGAAAGTAGCTATATATCTATCTTAACTATTTTGTATCTGTATATACAAAATAGTCCTTCATTTATATCTCCTTTTTTGTTTTGTCAGAGATGGGTATTCCATTGCCATCCAAATATTGTATTTGTATGAATTCAGCAAAATATCCCAATACAGACCAGTAGTCTACAATAGTAGTGGATTATCCCCAGGATTGGCAATGTTTGAAGCTGTTGAATTGAGCCTTCCACAGTTCAGCATATTAACATGGCTTCACTTTTCATTCCTCATTTCTACACTTCTTTGCTGGATGATTAAGACCAAGATAAAGCAAGACCTGTATAATAAGAAAAGGAACTTTTGTATCTGACAAGGCCAGTCAAGTCCTCTCAGGACTTACCCCTAAACCCTGTACCGCACTTTGTAGATCCTTTGTCAATGTCAGCCATGTGAATTAGTATTATTTTAAATACTGGTTTATGTGAATAATGTTGATATGATATATTTCAAGGGCCAAGATCTAAATCCTGGCTGATTCTAGAAGTGACACTGAAATCTCTTGAATGACTCAGTCTTTAGCACCACTGCATGGTGGATGAGTTCTGCCTGGCTCTACAGCTCCTTCTAGAAGCTTCCACTGGCCTTGGGCACTGACCCTGTATTTCTGGGTTTTAGGAGAGAAGGTTCCAGAGAGAACATCAGTACCTCACAAGAAGATTTCAGTGCTTTCACAGTCTGGTTTGCAGAATTTTAAGAAACTTTAAACCCCCTTTCTCTAAACCCATTTTCTAACCACTTGCAAAGCTGATTTTTGGTTAATATGCTAATGCTGATATTGCTTTCCATTCACCTCTGAAGAGTGATACATTCTGGTATTTTTGTTTATTTTACTTTTTGAGATCAGCCATCTGATGCCAATTCCTTGGAGAGGCGAAACCCCCTCTAGGGACTCTCCCTTGGGGTGCAGGCTTCCCTCAGTGGAGCACTCCTCTTTGAGCTGTGTTTCACCGGGCATCAGAAGGTTTTGGGCATCTGAGATGTGTGGCTCACTGTCTGCACACACAATTAGATCTTTCTGAGGTCCCAGGAGGCTGAAAGTGGTCCTGGTGGGGACCCCAGAGCCCCATCCCTCTTACCTACCTGACTTACCTAATGAGCCAAAACTGTTTGATTCTAAGGCTTTGATTTACCTTGGAAACCACATCTCACTGGAATGAAAGTCCAAGACCTGCAAAATCAAGAACGAATTAAAGTCTGAATGTATACCTGGTTTGTATGCCAGCCTTCATGTAACAAGAATGATATCAATAGGAAACTGTCAGAAATATTTGACTTCATTTGACGGCTGGGCTAGGGCTTTAGCTCAGTGGTACATCATTTTTCTAGTATGTGCAAGGCCTTTGGTTTGATCTCCAGCCACAGAGAGAAAGAAAGTAGACAAACAAAAGAAGAAAGCAAGCAAGCAAGAGAGCTGGTCAACATTATGAAAGTATCACCCCAGCTACAGCAGCAGTAGTAGAGGCATCCTGTTAAGCTGCAAGGCAGTGTCGGCACCCTTGCTGACAGATCAGGATGCAATGGTCAGAACTTGCAGCTAGAACAACGGAGATGGTGCCTGGTTCTTCAATGTAACAGAGATGGTGCCTGGTTCTTCAATACAGTCTGGGAGAAGAGCTGTTAGTGTGGGCTCTCCAGTTTAGGATTGCACTCTTCAGTCATGAGTACTCTGCAAAGCCTGCTCATCCTCCTGCTCTTATTCCTCAGGTATAAGGCAGCTGCATACTTTGACGTGTGGCCATCCAGTCACCATTGCTTGCCAGGAGCATCAGCAAAGCTCAACTCCATCCTATCTCTATTTTGAGATAACAGCATCTTCTTGGGATCATGAGAGCAGTAAAGGTCGGGAGCAAGATTGCTTTTATAACCACCCTCTTGATTAACTGAAGGACGGCCACGGTGGGGCTCTGAGAACTATAGTGTCACCACCAGTGACATTCAGTGCAGTCCTGGTGTCTGCAACCCATATGCTCTTCCGTTTCTGCGTTGCCAGAGCCTACCCCTGTCTTAGGAAATCGTTCGGAACTAAGACTCAGTGTCCATCAACTTGCCAAATCTGTAAGCAAATTAAGCCCTAGGTTGGTAGATAGAAATAAATCAATAAATGTAAGAACAGAAATCAATGAAGTAGATTGAAATAAATTGAACAAATTAGTTTCAATTTTTAATTAAAACATTCCCATAAAGACAACTCGAGGCTCAAAGAATAACACTACCCAATTTCATCAAATATCTATGGAAGACATAAAATACTATGTAAAATCTTTCTGAAAATAGAAGAGGAAGATACTTTCTTCAACAATTTTCCAATCCTAAACTTATACTATTAACCAAAATCAGAAACATTATGTGAAATGAACCAAAATCTAGAGACCACACTCTCACTTGCTCAAGATGCAAGCATCCCAAGTGGAATTTATTACATATAATTAAAATCGATGATTTATAATTAGGTAGATATGATCATGTAGTCTCTATTACAGAATGAAAGGTGAGCTGAACACCAGAAATGATTGTTTACATTATTGACTACATTAATATAAAAGGAGGAAAAGAGATGACTGTCAAAGGTGCAGAAAGATCATTTGAAAAATTTAACATCCATTCAAAATAAAAAAAGTCTTGATATATGAGGCCTTAAAGAGAAATTTCTTGGCCCAAGTAAAGTATGCTTATGCATTGATCAGGATTGTACATAGAAGAACAGATATAATATAAAGAACAGATACTAACACAAGATATAGAATGTATATCTTGGCTTAGGACAGTCAGCCGCGGAGTCAGATGAGAAAGTGTGCAGAGAGTATCTGCACATGCCAGACTGAAGAATTCAGTCTCAAGGTCAGAAACTCACTGCAGTGCTCTGTGCAAGTGTCTGTCCATCAGCTAATGGGTCTGCGATGGAAGACTGAAGAGTCTGCGGTGGACAGTGAAGAGTTTGCGATATGCTGAAGAGTCTGTCACAAAAAGCCAAAGGATCCAAGCTGGAAGCTGAAGAATCTGCACTGCAAGCCAAGCAATGAAGTCCAAGTTGAATGCAAAGACTGAAGTTCCTCCAAGGAAGTGGAACATTCACCCTTTCCTCAGCCTCTTTATAGGATCTCTTTGTGCTGGGTCACTCTGAAGCAAGGTCGATTGTGCCCTAGGGTGGAACCAATAGCACCCTAGGTCCTACTCTAGGGAGGAACCAATCCATACCACAGGGTGCGCTGTTGTGTTTTGGGGTCCAATCAATTGTGCCCCAGGGAGGGACCCCCACAGGCCACTACAACTTATGTTAAAACTACTATTAGCATCACACCCAATGACTAGTGATTATTTCCATCATTCAGCTAGTCACAAATCATAGGCAATCTCTCTCAAAATTTTATTCAACATTATCCTAGCTTGTGCATTAAGGCAATGAAAATAAATTACATGGATGCATTAGAATGCAGAAACAGTGTCTTCATTAACAGACACATGGTCTTATATGTAAAACATTCTTTAAAATCTTAGAAAAAACTATTAGAAATAGTAAGTGAAATTAGCAAATCTCATTTTCTAGAGCCAGAGTTTTAAAGACTATTTAAATACTAGTAACAAATTTTGAAAAACTAAATTAAGACAATAGTTAAGTTTTAAGGACATTAAGATAAGAAATAGTGATAAATTTAACACAAGGTAGTCTGATTTGTACCAAAATCAAACATGAAACACAATAAAAATGCCCACAAAACTTTGATGAGGGAAACTACAAATCTAAATAAATGGATGCACATATTATATTTTGTATATACATATATAATGCTCATGGATTGATAGATTCAATGTTGCTAAGAAGTTAAAGTTTTACAAATTGATCAATAGGTGGACATAATTCTAATCAAAATATCAGGCTTTCTTTTTCACGTGAGAGAATAGGATTTGACAGATTGATTCTAAAAATGTATGTAGACATGTAAGCACCTAGAAAAGCCAAATGATTTTTAAAAGGATAAACAAAGATATAGATGTTTTTCTACTAAAATTCAAGACTTATGGAAGAATAATTATTAAGGCACAGTGTGGTACTGACTTAAAGATAGACATGTGGGTCAACAGAGCGAAATAGAGTCAAGAAATAAACTCACATAGAGACAGACAATTGATCTTTGTAAAAGGCACCAAATAATTTAATGGGGAAGACACTGAGAATCGAATCTACATTCTCTCCCACTGGGCTACGCCCCAGCCCTTTTCAGCTTTTCCTTTGAGACTAACTTGCTCAAGCTGGCCTTAAATTTGCAATCCTGTTTCACTCTCCCAACTATCTAGTATTATAGTCATGTACCATCTTACCCTCTAAAGATAGTTTTTTCTATAAAAGGTACTGAAAGAACTTGATTCTCATGTGGACTAAAAGTGAATTTTGAAGTAATTTCTACTGGATCATAGATTCAACCATAAAGTTACAAGTATGAAAATCTAGAAGAAAACAAAGGAGGACATATTTGTGACCCTGGGTTGTGCAGATTTCTTAGAACAAGAATGAATTGTGAAATACAAGTTTTAAATGTTGGACTTCATCAAAATTATGAATTCTTGCTGTTTGGAAGATATCATTTAAAAAATTGGAGGACCAGTTAAGACTGGAAGGAAACTTTTCAATACATGTACTGACTAAATATTTCTTTGTAAAATACGTAAAGAATTCATAATAATAAGGCAACCAATTCAACTAAAAGATGGAAAATTATCTGAGCATATGCTTTGCAGAAAAAGGTTCTGAGTGGCCAGTAAACACATGAAATATATGTATAATGCCCAAGCCATGAGGAAATGCAAATTAGAGCCACAACAAGGTACCAGAATACACTCTAGAAGGGCTAAGCTCAAAGAGTGTCACATCAAGCATGGGGAGGGCACACAGCACATGAAATTCATGCTGCTGATCAGAATGTGAAATGGTTCACATGTCTTGGAAAAGAGTTCAGCAGTTTCTGATGAAGTTAAACATGATCTGGCAATTGTACTCCTACATATGTACCCCAGTGAGCAAAATATATTCACACAAAGCTTTGTACACAAGTACTCTCAAAAGCTGTTTAATAGGTTCTGAAGGGAAGCAGGCTCAGTGTCTATTAAGGGAGTGCAAAAACAAATAGTGAAACTCTCACATCACTCAGCAGTGGAAAAGACAGATACTCATGGATGCAGCAGCACACACACACTCACATACACACACACACACACACACACACTTTTCTGAGTAAGGAACTAAATAGTGAAATCACACATCTTATTACTGTGTTGATATAAACTGTGAGGTGGCCAAGGGCAAGACAGTGAGACAGACCAGCAGAAATCAATTAGAAAGGGACAGGAAACATTTTAGGAGGTAAAAATGCTTTGTATTTTGATTGTGTGGTAGTGGCATGAAGATTATGTTTGTCTTTGAATTGCACTCTGAAAATGGGTGCATTGTGTAGTAGGTAACATGTCTCAAGAGTCAGAGTAAAAATCAGTTTATTGCTTGGTTGAATCATTGAAAAATTACAGACCTTCAGCCAATTTTGGCCTATTACATAATTATAAAGAGTTTACTATTTTATAAATGAGCAAAGACATTTCTAAGTCAAATTAAATTTTGGAAGGGATTTTCACCATGAGCAATATTCGGATCATAAAGAAGAAATTTAAGATTTAGACATGTATGCACCCTTTCTCTTCACAAATCAATGCCATAGGACCATATTGTTTGCTATTTTTTGCTATGCTAGAGATAGAACCCAGGAGCACAGGCATGCTAGGCAAGCATCACTCACATCACTCACTGAGCCATGGTCCCAGACTTTTTTATTCCTTGAGATAGGCTCAAACTAAAAGTTACCCAAGCTGCTATTGAATTTTTAATCCTCCTACCTCAGATTTCCCAGTAGGTGAGATTACAGGAATGAGTTGCTTTGACTATCACTAGTTTTTGTTTGACTGGGGTTTTCTAAATTGTTTTTTCAGACAGATTATGAAGTTTAGGCTGGTCTTAAGCCCATGGTGTAGCCCAGGCTGACCCAGAACTCACAGTAATCCTCCTGCCTCAGCCTCCTGAGTGCTGGGATTATAGGGATGTGCCTCCATGCCTGGCTCCTTGCCTGTCACTGTTTTTGATGGGTAATTGAAACTGGCAAGGAAAAACAATACTGAATGCTATATTCATTGTAAATTCTAGAATCTTATGTGATTATTTACTTTTGACCAATTCTAATCAAGATTGGTACACCTAGCACAGAGTTCACACTGTGAAACTTAATGACTGCCAGAAAGGTTTAGGAAAGTGGTTTTAAAATATGATAAAAATGTTACAGGGAGAAAACACAGATTTCTTCTTTCATGATAAGGTAGAAATCCTAGGTTTTTTTTTTGTTGTTGTTGTTTTGTTTTGTTTTGTTTTTACGGTAAAGACAATTCTTAGAAAACTTCTTAAGGAGAGCAAGAAAAGCATTTAAAAAGTAAATTCAGGATTCTCAACTTAACATTAAATGGAACACTTGCCTAATTAAGAAACTTAAAAAGTAACAGCAAGCTGGGCATGGCAACACACATCCGCCACTCCTGTACGTTGGGAAGCTGAGGCAGGAATGTACATATATGAATGCAGCTCCACAAGGACCCATCCCCAATACCAAATCTTTTCTCAGACACAACTAGAATAATACAATCAATTCCAAGTATTAACAAGCCATTTTTTTTTCTTCTGAAAATTTTGCAGATAGATAGATAGATAGATAGATAGATAGATAGATAGATAGATAGATAGATAGACTATTTGTTTGTTTGTTTGGCACAGAGTCTCACTATACAGCATAGACTCATAATGATCCTTCTGGCTTCTCAGTGCCGGGATCACAGGTGTGTGCCACCCTGCAGAGTTCTGGTGGCTGGCATGACATGCAGGGTTTCCAGGGATGGAACCCAGGTCTTTGTGCTTGCCAGGCAGGTGCTTAGGTTGCTGAGCTATCTCTCTTGGCCTGTGTATTTTTATTTTTAAATGACCCAATAATTGTACATATCTCTGGGTACAACATAACATTTTAACAGATATAGAATGTGTGGATCAGAGCAGGGGGCTGTCACATCTAGCTCTTTGTGTCAGGAACACTTAAAGTCCTTTTAGTTTTCACAGTTTTGCTATATGTGTTTCCATATTCTTACTGCACACTGTCTAAGAAACTGGCCATGGAGAAGGAGACCTGAGAAATCTCCACCAAGTCGTTAGTATATAATGGAGCAATGAGTGAAGAGCAGCAGGTTGTAACGCGCCAGAGCTGTCACAACAGTCACACTCTCCTAATCTGTACCCTACGAAGCAAGGAGCTAGACCTTGTGCAACAGGGAAAGGTTACAAGAGCTGGAGGGACAGAAGAGGGAAGGGAAGGAGATGACAAAAGTATCAAGGTGCTCCATGCACACAGATCAGCTCCCCACGATGAATGCAATCGTGATGTGTCAAAACATGAGCCACTAAAATTAAAATTTAAAAAGCCTAGGGGCCAGGGAGATGGCTCAGGGAATAAGCACTTCCCTGGCAAGTGCAAGGGCCTGAGTTCAATGAGGGGTTCTGAAAAAAAAAATTTAAAAGCCTGATAACATTTTTCTAACATAAGTAGATTCCAGGTCATATTTTTGTTTATCCAAAAACCAAAACTGACTGAGTGTCCTATGTATTTATTTATTAAATCTATCAACTCTGTTTCTCAATTATGTGATTATTGACATAATTCAGTGAAATAGCCCATAATTCATGTTTGTAAAATATGTTTAGCATATTCCCAAATTGAAAAGGTATTCAACTAGCTGGTCAGCTTCCTTTCCTATCTTTCAGGTAGGTTGTCAGTTCTGTTTTCTGGATAATTAATGTCATTCAAATGCTGCATGGATGAAAGAAGTAAGAAAAAGGCTCACTTGTATGTGAAGAAATATCCAACAGTTCCCTGCCAGCCCTTTGTTGCTTCAGTAAACACTGGGAGGCTTCGGGTTTAATATGGTCCACTGTTGGGGACTAGCCGTTATGAGCTGAATCTAGAGGATGTCCGAGGCTGTCCTTGTCCTGCTCGTTGAGCCAGATCAGAACCAGGATTCTCCCCTGCAAGGAAGATGCCCCACTTTCTTGCGCTCACAGCTGAAGCCCAATGGCTAGCGACACTGGGGTCAGGATCAGAACTGCTGAGGAGGGCCGGGATCCTTACAGCAGTGTAGTAGTAAAAGTTTCACCTGGGCAAACTAGTCTCCTTATTGCCCTTTGTCTCATCCTTGCAAGAATACTTGGTGCTTCTTCCGGTCACAGCATTCATCAGTGCTGTTCCCTGCATTCTCCCTGCCCCTCCCCACGCACTGGCTGATAAGCCCTGGCGAGCTGCAGAGTGCTGGTCTGTGTGCATCCTGAGGCACTGACATCCCGGCCCCGCATGTATCCCAGCCCCACTATTGCTTGGGTCTCCTCTGTTACATCTTTCCCAGAGCCCCTCACACCGGCATGGAGGGCTCAGCCATGCCCCAGAGGGCGGGAGAGCCACGTGTCCAACTCCCTTGAAACACTCTGTGCACTTGACTCTGACGCTATCTTGCGATGTACACACAAGTGCACACACACCTCCCACACCCCCTCACACACAGACATACACACATACCCTGCACCCACACTTTCTACTGATTTCTGTTGAAATCAGAGATTGCAGTCCTTCCAGCTATTTCTGAAATGAGCCTCGCCCGCGCCTACGCACGCTGGCACTCACGGACCGCGGCGACCCCCCTATTCCGGCCGGCCGGGGTGACCCAGCTCTAGGGAAGGGGCGGTGGCTGAGACTGCTTCTTGGGCCATGTGGGACCCGCTTCTAGACCGGACCCCTTGCCAGCCCCGGGCCCCGGCATCTGGGGGCCACAGAGTGGTGTCGCCCTGCCTACTGCAGCCGCTTCCTCTCTGAACACTTGGTCACTGGGCGACAGTTCCCTGACAGCTCACCTAGGAACCCACTACTGTCCAGGTGTTAAATGAGGTCTTTAGAAAGCTTACTAAAATAATTCTGGAACCAGAGATGAAGCTCAGTACGGATGCAGCTCCTGTCTGGCAAGAAAGAGGTCCTGAGTTCAACATTGTGAAAGAAAGAGAGAGAGAAAGAAAGAAAGAAAGAAAGAAAGAAAGAAAGAAAGAAAGAAAGAAAGAAAGAAAGAAAGGAAAGAAGGTAGGAAGGAAAGAGGAAGGAAGGGAGGAAGAAAGGAAGGAAGGAAGGAAGGAAGGAAGGAAGGAAGGAAGGAAGGAAGGAAGGAAGGAAGGAAGGGACTAGGGAAATCCAGGTTGCTGGGAACAATCCTATGTGCCAGGCAGTGTGTATGGCTGCCCCTGCCAGGGACTGGGCTTCACTCAGATACAGACAGGCTTCCTCCTGAGGTTGAGCCCCTTCTCCCAGGGGGAGGTGGGAGTTTGGCTGTGCTCAGTATGGGGAGGAGAGGGGAGAAGAGGAAGCGCTCTGCCAGAGCCTGAAGGAGAGTGCCTCCCGGGACCTGACCGCAAGAAACAGCAGGTTGAGCCCAGGCCATCTTAGTTGTAGAGTTTTCCTGGTGCAAACTTGGGCTCCATGGTCTGGCCCAGTACTTCACGTGGTCCTGGATGGTGAAAGATGGTACAGATGCCAGGGGAAAAGCTCAGAGTGCTGCTGTTTTGAGCCCTCTGCTGGCTTGGGGTGATGCCTCAGGGTGCCCGGGGCTGTGGGCACACCCTGTGTTAGGATGGGGGTAGAGTACTGGAACTGACATTGTCCCATGCGGGTGCTAGGCCCCACCTTAATGGTGGCCTCAGAGGCTATAGAATTGGATGACATTAACTTTGCCTGGTAGAACAGTAATGGGAACCCAGCTGGAGCCTGTAACCATACCAGAGCCAGGAGTAAGAGTTTAGGTCAGCCACCAAGCAGGACCCTGGTGGGGGGACAGAAGCTGCGAGAAGTCCAGGAGCCCCCACCAAATGGCCAAATGTTGGCCCTTTCCAGGAGAATCTCCAACTATTCTGGTCTGACCTCCATCTCCTAAGCTTCTTCCTAAACTCTCCTCAAGCCTCTGCAGGCACTGAAACTATCTGGATGGATTGCTCCCATTAATGACTTTCAGATGCTTTCTTCTGTGTCAGGGATAGGCGAGTGTTTCCAAAAGCTGTGTCTCATTTTACTGATATTACTAATTCCTTTGCTTCCCTGCATCCGATCAATCATTCTGCTTCTTCTGTGGATTTCCTTAATGAGCCATTGCCTCTCTCTTCCGGATCCTTAGTGAAGATGTAACATTCTGCCCAGACCTAATGCAGTCGCCAGCTTGCTGTGGGTGGTGCACCACTACTGGACGCAGATCCCTCGCTCCCACAGGTGCCCGTGTTATCCCAAGCCCATTGAACTCACTTTGCAGAGCCCCTGTGCGGGCTATTGTAAATGTTAATGATTTGTGTGGGAGCCCCCAATTCCTGTAGGACCCAGACAGGCACCTAGCCATGTGCATAGCCCCGAAAGCTTGGCTTCTGCTGCATGAATGGCACAGCCTTCTGTACTCATGCATTTTCTTTGTCAGTGGAAGAACAACAAAGTCTCAGGCCCTTCTGTACAATGTGCCTTTTGTGCCTTGCAAAGATCTCAATTTTATATCGATTTGCCCTTTTTTATTGGACAGGAAATCTGATTTTAGTTCAGCTTCCTGGTGGCTCCCAGTGTGAGTGTGAAATCAGTGGGCAGCTGGGGAGCCTGTATAGGAGACTAAAATGTCACATTAGGGAAGATGACATCCCTATGGGGTCTCACGGAAGATTCTGTTCCCTATGTTTCCTAGAGCCTTCCCTGCACACTCTGAGTAGAGAGCAGGATCTAATTAGAGTAACTAATTCAGAAAATGGTCTAGTTGATCAGGACAACTTGTATTTATTTTTATCCTTAGATGCCTGGTTACAGAGTACTCCAATTTCAGGGTCACCTCAACTCCATTTTTTTTTTCCTTTCCTCTAGAATTTTCCTCTAAAATTCAAGAAAAGAAAAACACTTTTCTTATTGCTAAATACTTTTTTAAATAAAAAGAGAATATAAAAATTTATCTCCCATGTGAGGAATGGTTGAAAAAGATGTGGTATTTTTATACAATGGAATATTATTCAGCTATAAGGAATGATAAACTTGAAGCATTTATATTTAAGTGGATGCCACTTGAAGATTTATAAGTGAAATAAACCAGACACACATGTGCAAATATTGTAGTCTCCCTACTATAAGAAATCAAAAGAAGAAATACAAATAGAAAGGTATAACAACAACTAAAAAGAATTTAAACAGATAGTTAGGGTAAAATGAAGTGCATATGCTGCAGGGTAATAATTAGCTTCATTTTTGGAGGGTTAACAAAATAAGTTTTCAGATTAAAAATTGGAGAAATGGAAGAGTTGTAGGGTCAGCCAACAGTTTGGCCCTAACCTTTCAAAGTCAGTGAGGATTCAGGACATAGGGAACCTGTACTGAAACATTATAGAACTCAGTTGTGTCCCAAATTTTCTAATCAAGGAGATTATGGAGCCACAGAGGAATGTGATCGATGATCTATAGTGTGCCTAAGGAAAGTCACATGGAGGGAAAACTTTCTCTCAGGCTTTCACAGAGAGCAAACTGGTCAAGCAATGTCCATGACTCATCCACATGGCTGACACTAACAAAGGATCTACAGAGTGAGGTACAGGGTTACAGGATAAACCCTGACTTGACTGACCTCATCAGATACAAAAGTTACATTTTTTGTTATATAGGTCTTGCTTTATCTCTTTCTTAATCGTCCAGCAGAAAAGTATAAAAACGAGGTATATAAAATAAAGCCATAATATGCTGAGCTGTAAATGGCTCTAGTCAACAACTGGACTGTGTTGGATTGTTTTGCTGAATTCAAGCACCTATAATAACTGAATGACAATAGACTACCCATCTCTGACAGGACTAAACAAAAAAAAGGGGATGCAAAGGAAGGACCATTCTGTGTTTGTATAAACACTATAATTAGGATTAAAATGCAGTACTTTTGTGTAATTCTATGAGAAAAAAGATTTGCAGTAATCGTGTTTAGACAGGATATCCTGTCTGCTTCTTGTACTATAGATAACCACTAGGAAGATAACAATGTAAAAAGTATTAATTATTGAAAATGTACTATAACTCAGCTTTAAAAAAAGATAGGTATACAGCTACATTCTCTTAATTCACTGAATAGAGGCATCTGCTCTAATAGTGTTTGTAAATAGAATAGTGTTGTTTGTACCACAAAAAACCACTATGAAAATAATATGCAATGTATTAATTATTGAATCTGTTCTCCTAATTTGATTTGAAACTGTCTCATTGCTATTTGTTCTTCAATAAAATTATGGAAAATAAAAAAATTTAAAAAGTCAAAAAAATTGTATCTCTACTATAACTACAACTTAGAAATAAAATGTTTATGAAGCCACAGTGGAAAAAAATTAAAAGATAAAATGTTTGTATAGTTATAATGGCAACATTTAAAATAACTTTTTTCATTTTATAATTTTTAGTGTAGTTATCAGTGTAACCTAAAGTATACTTCCATATAAGTGCGCTATGAGTGTTGATTCAAATCTCTGAAGAAGAAAGATGTCTAAAACCTTTGGGGACACTGGACACAGTGTCACGTGATTGTAATCCCAGCATTCTGCAGGGCTAGGCAATAGCCTGCATAACTTAATGACTGAGGGGGACCTTGTCTCAAATACAAAACAAAACTTGTTTCAGTAGGTCGAGGACATACTCAGAATACAGAACTTAGGCTCAATCTCTAGTACCACAAAGAAATAAAAAGAACTTTGCAGCAACAATTCCTGCTAGAAATCCACTATGAAAATGAATCTTGCATTAGCCAAGCAATGAGGCATTTCCTGAGCAAGCCACTGGGCGTCTCCCAGGCAGAGGATCTCTAATATTGCTATTGCAGGAGTTCATGTCCGCCATTAGGTGAACTGAGCGGTGTAGGTCAAACACTATCCTGGAGGGACAATGCCCTGAATTTTGCATGTGTCTTTAAGTTGTATGAGTCTGTAGATGAATATGTGACCTAGTGGTCAGAGCAGTGACTATGGAGATGACACAAATTCAAATCCTTTTCCTGCAATTTAAGAGCTATATGATCTTAGAAATGTGATCTCACTCCTTGGAGCACTAGTTGTACCACATGGAAATGCAATCATAATGCCTATGATGGCTATGAGGATTAAGAAAATGCCTCAGCCAGGTTCTCCAGAGGAGACCTGGACTTCTGACCCAAAGTTGGTTTGCAGGTAGTGTTCTATGTTTCTCAGAGAGGGTCGGATTGAATTTGCCGGTCTCTCACATACTGGAGAGGAAACACTGTCAGGGACCTGGCCAAGGCTGGGCACTGGTTAAGGATGAAATAGGAAACCAGGGCAATGTAGTGATGTATGAGGGACTGGGATGTCAGTGCCTCAGGAGGGACACAGACCAGCATTCTCCAGCTCACCAGGGTTTATCAGGCAGTGCATGGGGAGGGGCAGGGAGAATTCTGGGAAACCATACCAAAGTGAAGAACCTCATGTGCTGAAAGATACATTACATGAACTCCTATGTCTAGTTCATTCATGTTGCTATTACTCAGTACTCTGACTGGGTAAGTTATTACAAACTATGGTAGAAACTGAGTGCTCATAGTTCTTAGGACTGGCAAGTCTAAGGTTAAGATGCAGATTCAATGTTTGGGGAGGGCTTCTGAGACATTGCCTTCAGATCTGTACTCATATGCCTCATATGACTGGACATGAAAAAGGCTCCTTTCAGATTTTTTTATAGGGGCCTTGATGCTGTGCATGGTAGTGGAATCTTTATGATTGGATGACCTCTCAAAGGTCCAATTGAACACATGTGTGTGTCTGTCTGGTGTGCATGTATGTATTACTGGTAATGTAACCCAAGAGCACACTGCCACTGAGCTACATTTGCTTGGAGAAAGGATCTTGCTAAGTTGTCCAAGATAGTCTCAAACCTGCAATCCTTCTGCTTCATACTCTCCGGTAGCTGTGATTATAGACATGTATCACTCTGTACTTTAAACATGAATTTTGGAAGGACACAAATATTCAGCCCATAGCACTCCTAAAATGACAGCTGCAGATGCAGAACTAGAAGAAAACATAAATGTGCTAATAAATACTGTAGACAATACATTTTTAAGTCTAGGGGCTGGGAGATGGCTCCGTGGAATAAATGCTTCCCTGGCAAGCACAAGGGCCTGAGTTTAATTCCTGGTTCCGCTATTTAAAAAAAAAAAAAAAAAGAAAGAAAGAACAGTTAAGTCTAAAGTTTCCTATGAGTAAAATCAATACAAATTTCATTCTGATTTGACATTTTTGACTATTGATCATGACCTTGCCTGATCTAATATGGTTCAGACTTAGAAATACTCAGCAAAGACATTTCCATCCTTACATAGCCCCACTGGAAAATAAATCCATTAGGATAAACACAAACAGTGCCTAGAGTTGCAGGCTATGGAAATAAAAGAGAGTGTAGCTGCTGTACATGTAGGATCCATTGCAAATGTTTAAAAAATAAAGTTTTAATGGAGCATGAGGTAAAATGGAAACAGAGTCATAAAGTGCTCGAGTGCTTCCTTTGGAAATGCTGTCCTCCTTTTAGGGAACCTTCCAAGCCAAATTTTCTCCATTGTAATAGAGGAAATATTACAGTCTGTCTTACTTTTCAAATGAGTTATGATTTTTCACATACTGTGAGTTGTGTATGAGCACTTTAAAACTTGGAGGGATGGAAGGGGGTATTATTGTTAGTATTCTAATTTTTTGTGTGTTTTAGGGAAGGGTCTACACAGTGTTCAGGGTATTGTTAGTATTATAGAGAAAGCAAAGGTAGCAGTGGGTGGAAGGAGGAGAGGGAGAGCTTTGAGGTCAGCCAATGTGGAAGCTGAGTATCAACTGTGCCTCTCTTGTGTGACAGTCACACATTCCCCAGTCTCCTTGAGAAAAAGTGTCAGACTTTGCACACAAACATTTGGGGGCACTAAATTGTCTGTGAATGTGTGTCTGTGAATGCACAAGAGGAAAAGGGAGGTGGAGTTGCTACTCCTCAGTACACTGAACAGAAATACACTATTTAGTATAGGAGGTATTTAGTACATAGTTTTATTTTTCTAAGCCAAGAAAAATGAAACTTTAGACTGGCAAGATAGTTCAGCGGACTAAGTGCTTGCTTAGGCAAGCACAGTACTGCACCTACATGAGCCCTGCCCCCTGGCGCACTGAGCTGACCACCAAGACTGGGTGTGGCAGCACGTGTCTGTAATCTCAGTGAGTTGAGCTCCTAGCATCTCAGTTGGAGCACAGTAAAGCATGTTACCCAGAGCAGGATAGTCCTTCGCAAACCAACCCCCAAATGGAGAAAACAAAACAAAGAGAGGTGATGTTCTAATGACTTCTAGGACAGGTGGGGGTCCAAGAAAAGACATGTTTGGGTGTAAGAAGACCACACAGCACATTTTATGGAGCTCTCATTATTAAGCCATTGTGTCTTCACTTTAAATCCATCCTTTGTGCTCAGTTTGTAGGTGCAAGGAGTGAGATCTTGCAAAGTCTCTGTCTGTCTGTCTATCTATCTATCTATCTATCTATCTATCTATCTATCTATCTATCTATCTATCATTTGATTCTGTATTACGCTCTATTTGCTCAAAGAAAATAGCACAGAGAAGGGCTAGCCAAATAGCTCAGCAGATTAAAGTGCCTGCAAGCAGGCACAGTGGCCAGGGGTCTGATCCTCAAGCCTGCCATTCTGTCCCCACCCCAGACAGCAATTGAGACTGGGCATGGTGGCCTGAGCCTGTAATCCTGGCTCTTGGGAGGCTGTAAACAGGCAAGTCACTATGACTCTGGTCTAGTAGGACCCTGAACACCTTGTAAATCCTCCTCTAAGATACAAAAAAAGTAGAAGGAGGCAGAATAGTAGAGGAAAAAAGGATTGCTCTTTCAATGGCTTCCTAGGATACTGTTTTAGTTACTTTTCTTCTTGCTGAGACAATTACATGACACCCAATGTTAAAGTAGGAAAGGTCTGCTTGGCTCACAGGTTGTGGAGGTTTCAGCTGGCTCCCAAGTGGGGTGGCGTAGCAGAAGGGAAATAGTTTAAGGTGGCAGAAAATAGCAGGAGCAACAAATGAGACTATCTTTCTGTCCCTTTCGTGGTATGCTGGCTACCTACCCTGGGGTGGGTGTTCTATTCACACTCTTAATCCCAGCAATGAATCATCAATTAGTCTCAAACTTGAGTGTGCCATCTCCAAAAAGTTTTCTCCCCATGAGAAACATGCATGAGGCTTTTGGGGGACATCTAGACACAAATCATAACATTTTGTCACTGCTCCCCCCAAAACTCATGTACATTCTTTCATGCAAAAAATTTAGTCCATTTCTAAGAGATGCTAAAGTTCTAACAGTTTCAGCGTTGCTTAAAAGTCCAAGTCTCAAGTCTTATCTAAGATCTAAGGCAAACTCTTGTGAGCCCCTGTACAAATGGAAAGAAAGTTGTCTTGTGCCAACACTCAATGGCACAAGATACACATTTCCATTTCAAAAGTTACAAAGAGGGGGATACAGAGAAATGAGACCAAAGCAAGCCTAAAATCCAGTAGTGCAAACATTAAATCCTGTAGTTCCATATGCAGCAACTGAGGCAATCCGTGAACTCCAAGAGGCTTGGATGGCTCTGCCTCTATGGTACTTTCAGTGGCTATAGCTCCCATTGTTCCTGTTTGGGCCTTCTTTGCTCCCTCTTTGAAGATTTCCTCAGGGGATCCATGTTCCTGGCTTCTACAAACTTCTCAGGTCTCCACACCACCTTTGGCTGCATATGGCTTTGCTTACTGCCCTTTCAGTGATACACAGCCTGACCTCCAAGGCCTTTTTAAATCTGAGTGGAAACCTTCCTGACACTACATTGCTTTCATTCCACGTGCTCCTAAAACCACATGGATGATACCAGCTTGATCAGTAGCCAGGCTTCCTTCTCTCTTGGCTGTAGGGGTTAAGTTCCTGGATTATTGGGAACTTTGAAACCAGTTCTGAGAAACATTCTCTAGTCTCCCAGCATTCTGGAACATGGTGCTCTATGGCTTTCCTCTCAAAGCACTTTTACAGTTTTATTTCACAAAGGGTGGAATCCTGTTGTTTCTCACGACATCCTCAAGCTATCTTTTCTGTTCTTCTGTTACTTTTCAGCAAGCAAGACCTCCTCTTCTCTACCTTTTCAGTCCACAGATTTACTGATGCTTTCCCTTTAGTCAAATTCACAACAATTTAAATCATCTTTCTGGGCTAGTTGTCTTGATTTTCAACATAAATCTAGCCACACACCTCCAGCAGCAACCATGCCACTTCTTCCTTCAGACTTCTTTGTAATTTTTTCTTTCAGATTAATTAATCCACTGCCCTTAATCTTAGTCTCAGGCAAGATCTCTGGACATAAACAAAATGCAGACATTCTGTCAAACCATAACATTGCTAGTCTAATAGCCAATGCAGATCTTCCCCACAGAAATCTCCTAAGCCTGATCTTTACCAATAGTATTTCTGTCAGCCTTCTGGACTTCTGAGCTGTAATCATAATCTCCCCTACAATACAGCCTAGGGCATTCTAGCTCTACTTTTTTCAGCTGACATTTGTAAGCTTTTCCAATGTCTTCCTATAAGTCATTCCCAAAGACTTCTGAACCACATGGTCAACTTTAGGTACAGCAATAGCTGCACTTTTGGTACCAAATTCTGTTTTAGTTAGTTTTATGGTTGCTGACATAAAACAACTGATACCCAGGCAAAGGTGGAAAAGTTTATTTAGCTCATAATTTGTGGAGGTTTCAGTCCATAATTGGCTGGTTCCAAGGTAGGGTGGCACATGACATAGGAGTTGTACTTCATGGCTACAGAAAACACCAAAAGTAATAAGTGAGATAGCCAAGGGAAAACCTCTTTGTGTCCCATATAGTATATACACTCAAACCATATGTGTAGCACTTATAACCTTAATCCTAGCAATCATAACCTCTAGAGTAAGCCACTTCCAAACAGCCTGCTCCCCATGACAGCATTAGTCATTGGGGGACACCTAGACACTAACCATATCAGATGCTTTGTCTCTTTTGTTCCAGTACCTCACTGTAGCAATGCTTCTTCACCTCAGCAGTGACTGTGCTTTCTTGAAGAAGCAGTTAAACTCAGTGTGGATAAACTCAGTGTAACAGTACTTGAACATGCTTAGGTCTGGTTTGGAGACACTTACACCTACTGGGCAATTCCCCATTCTCCTTGGGGTCTGTGAGCTCCGAGTCCCAGGACCAGTGAAGTCTGTATTCTTCAACACCAGGGGGAGATTCAGAAAGACAGTTTTTCCACATCTCGGTATGTGTGGAGGGTGGTGGTTTTGGAATAATTTGAGACATTATACATTTTATTCCTACTATTATTTCACTGTGCACTTTATTTATATTATTATCACATTAAATTCTCATAAGCAGCATGATACCTAGGTCCCTGCATATGGAATTCACAGTAGGGTTGGAGCTCCTATGAGAATCTAATGCTTTGTTGATCTGACAGGAGGAGGAGTTCAGAAGGTGAAGGGAAAAATGGGGTGTGGCGGTAGGGGCAGATACAGCTTTGCTGGCTGGTCTGACGTTCACTTTGCACTCTATGATAGCTAGTTCCTAATAGGCTGAGTACTGGTATCTATTGGTGGCCCCAGGATCTCAGAACTGAAGTGTGTGGTATATCCTTCTTAGTGGGTGCTATCATCCCAGTTATCTTAAATGTTGTACTAGGGGCCTTGGCCAGTACAATAATGTAAAAAATAATAAGAACTTTGGGGGTTTATTTTTTAAAGAGAGGAAAATATAATACAAAAACAGAAAAATTACAAGTAATACAGATTTCACTTAAGAAAGTAATATGAATTTCACAGTATTTATTGTAATGCATAGTGCTGTCTTCCAACCAGTTACTCATATTACCAGGTATATTGCATGCAAACTTGGAAGAAGAGAGAAAAAATATATCAGAAATTAAGAAGACAAAAAGGAGAAACAACTGAAAAAAAGGGACAAAACATTATTATCTGCTCCTTTCCATAGACCAAGAGAATTCACGGTACAGTTGTCCAAACTATCCTGCTTACATATCTAGATATATCTCTTTCCTCCCTCTCCTGTCCTCTTCAACTCAGTAACTATTTCCTTTTCAGTAAATTCATTCCCTTTTCCCACTGTTTATTGTACCCTTCAGATTCCATTTTCTCTTTCAGGTTCTCACACTAAGGGGACAATATGATGTTTACACATGAAGGCCTAATTTATTTCACTAAGTATGGTTTCTAGTTGCACGAATAATAAAGAAATTTTAAAAATCAAGAAGGAAGAAGTAGATCTCTCTTTGCAGATAGTATGACTGGAAACAGAAGTTTCAAGGAATTTTTAAAACAACTTCTAGAACTAATAAATTACCAAAGGCACAGAAGCAAGGTTAGTAAAGATAGAGCATCGCTAAACAAACAAACAAACAAACAAAAAAAAAAAGTGAAGTAAAACATTCTAAAATCTAAAACCAACATAATGCCACAAGTGGAAAATTCCACACCTGACCTTGCATGATGGGTTGAAATCAAAACCCTGTTGCCCTAAAAATTTCTATTATTTTTACCCTCAAGACATGTGTATATGGTGCAAATGAAACAAATTAATGTTCCTTTTAAGCTTAGATTCAACTCTTATATCTCAATGTGAATATAGACACTTTAAAAAATCTCAATATATTCAAAATCTGAGACACTTCTGGTCTCATGCATTTAAGGGATACTCAAACTTGTGCACTAAAATCAGTTGCATCTTTATATGCCACAGCAAACAAAATGAAAATAAAAATTTGCAACTTTCACATATAAGAGCATCAAGAATTATAAGCTCTGAAAAGATATTGTTCTGTCATTGCAGATTTAGTATATACATTCAGTCAGAGAACTGAACACGATTTTATATCCCTGTAGCAGGGACTGCATGGTCTAGGAGTCACCAGCTTGACTCCTATTTATATTAGACTCAGTATTTCAGTTATACAAGTTTTTGTATCCCTGACTGCAACTTTAACTTCTGGTGTGTGGGGAAGCTGGTTCACGTGCAAAAACATCCTACAACAGTTGTTCTATGGGACTAGAATTTGAGATTGCTACCAGGTCATTTTGGATTCTTCCTACCAATGAAAAACACTTGAAGTACGAGGGGTGCTGTGTTTGTTGGAGACTGATTTTGATTACCTAGAGGAAACAGAACTGATGAAAAAATAGACAGGAAGGACTGCTTTTGGGAGCTGAGGAATACTCCTAATGACTCTTAATATCTCCTTTTTTTGTAGTTACAATCAGCTAAAGACAGCAGCCATGAAAAACAGGGCCATTGAAGCTTTACACCTTTCAGGTAAACAACTCTGACTGGCTGAAGTTCTGGCTGATGGAAGAGGAAACACGAGTGTGTAATGGAAAGAGAAGCCATCAATCCCAGCCATGGCCCTGTGACAGGATGGAGAAGCATGTGCTTGAGTTCTACAGTTTCTTGTCAGCTGGTGGTACTGTCTGTGTCTACATGGGTACTATTTTCTTGTTCCCCCTTCCTGTTAAAGTACTTTATTGAAGGTTAATTCTATGATTTTAGTATTTAGAAACCAGCATTTTCAGATCAGACTAGAATTGAAAGTGAGGCATAATTAATGGTGCAGAGATGGCTAGACATAATTTATGGTGCGAGTTTAGCCACCCCATTTCAGTAGGAAGGGATAATTACATGTCTGTTTACATTACCTTATCTTTAAAAAAATCTCTTTTGCAAATTTCTTAGCACAACATACACATATAATTTATAAGTGCACACAAATCAAGAGTATGTGCTAAAGAGCAGCATATGGGTGAGTAATCAAAACATGTGGAGATCAAGAGGTCACAGCACAGAGGCCTGTGACCATGTACAGGTCTCCAACAGTTCATCTTGCTGATTAGATAAGACCTTCGCACCCTAAATCACTGAGTATGGGGCCCTTCCCCAGTCTTTTTAGTATATTCTGTTTGTTTTACGCTTATGAAATAGTTATTTAAGCATTATTATGCCTTAGTTATCTATCTGCTCTTTTCATTAACTGCCAGTCTCCTAGTGTGCATGTTCTACTATTTTCCCTGATCTCGGAGTTGGCTATGCAACCGCTTAAGCTTACTGATCTAACAGGAGCTCTGTAGCTATCCATTCCTCATTCAGTTCCCAAGGAGTCCTTTCTTATCACTCCTACAACTCTGCTGCCACCCGGGTGGATTCTCTGGACTATGAGCTGCTTTGCTTGGACCAAGATACCCAGAAGTTGGCTTCAGTAGAATAAGTATCATAGTTTTATTTTTTCCTTTCTTTATTTTAAGAGAAGGGTTGTTTTTTTTTTTACACTAAAAAAAAAAAAAAAAAAAAAAAAAGCCAAAAAAAGAAAGAGTGTGGGTGGGATAAACTTTTGATGGGTCATCATGGCTTATAATTAACTCAGATTATGTCACATAGAAGTCCCTCATTACCTCTAAACCTGCCTTGGGAGAACCTTCTTTCAACAGAATGTGAAGGAAGCCTCATGGGAGTTGGCATCTAGTAAGAACTTCCAAATAGCACTTAGCCTCCTCCAACAGACACTTAAAATAACTTCAGAAAGCTTTCAGTAAGTGCCACAGGAGCTCCCAGGATTCCAGCAGTCCATTCTGTGACAGTCAGAAGGAGTTTGTCAGTAGACTGTCAGTTACCTTGGGATTCAGCAAACAGTAGTGAATGACTCACTGAGTGCCAGAAGTGCCATCAGTAAGCAGACTGCTTTCATGAGGCCACCTGCGCCAGCCCTGGGCGGCTTCCTCTGTCAGCCCAGGCTGGAAGGCGCCATTGGAGGCATCACAACCAGGGTGGTATCAGCTTACATCACTGATCTGGAGAAAGGTTCAAAGGTTCGGTACCAAGATGAGCTGTCACTTGAAAGAGAAAGCAACCAGTTGGCAGGAGAGAGACCCTTTGGCTGTCAGAGATCTCTGGAAGCACTGAGAAAATGAATTCATTTCACAGAAGAAATCACTGCAACTCAGGGGGAGATGTCCTGGTTCATTCTATCAAAGGGTCTGGAGAATCACATGTTTCATACATAGCTGGTGCATTGGAATGATAATCAGCTAAACGAAATAAAAGTTGTTTAGAGAATATATTTATCGAGGTATGATAGAAGTATTTGTAGTAGTATCTTCATTACAAGGGAACTGAATGGTCATACCAGGTAGTTAGTTGTTCAGTAATTATGGAACACACTTGCAAACCCTGATACTCAAGAGGTCTGCATTCTGGCCTGGGCTACTTATAGAGACCCTGTCTCAAAATAAAACTTAAGAAAGGGGTTGATGTAGTGTTTCAGTGATAGACCATTTCCTTGACTGTATAAAGCCTGGGGTTCGATTCATAGTATGACAAAAATAAAAGTACATAATTTAAAATGGTACATAATTAAGAGAGACTATATGTCTGTTAAAGATGGATGAGGTACTTACATGGAACTTATGACACATATTTAGACAATAAAGGCAGATTTTATAACTATATGTGTACCAGGCTTCATTTGTGCTGAGTTAAGGGATATGTTATTAAAAGTGATCTTGGCTGTTTCACTCCTGGTATCAAATCTGTCATGGTTCAACAAGAGATATGCAATCAGTAAAAGACAGAAATCAAAACCTCTTAAGCTTATATACATCAATATACTATATTTTATTTGGATATGCTACATTTTAACAGATGCACTCTATGTTAGCATATACTCACATATATAGTATGGATTCTCCATATACACATGCACAGTATGCGTATGAAGGAGATTTTTATGGGGATGGATCCATTCAGGCAAGGGCAGGGCCAGCAAGTGAGCAGACTATGCAGGGCCCTGTGTCTGGTGTGGGGTCTCGGTGTTCACAGGAGAGGCAGGAGGAAGGTACGCTCACATGAATAGGCTGGAGCTCCACAAGAATAGCTCAAAACCATGTGTGCTCTGTGCTCTGGGAGATGCGGGTACCCTGCAAAAGCCATGACCTGCTGAAGTGCAAACATCTATGGGCCCAGGAGCTGCCTCAGGGCCCACAGGGTAAACCAGTAGATTACTGACCATGTGCAGCCACTTCCAAGTGACTCCACCTCCTTCTGCCTTCCAGAGCTTTTGCAAGAATATCTCATCACACACTCTGATCAAAAAAAAATCAAGGAAAAAATCCTAGAAATACAGTTCAGACTAGCCAAGATGGCACATTGCAAACCTATCACATAGGTCAGGTTGGAGTTATCATAAACTACTAACTGGACCTCTGATTTTAGCAAACTCACTGACCCATCCCTGCGTGGAAAAAAGTCATATACATCGTTTAAATAATCTTTTCCCCCTCACCACAGCAAGGTGAGCATCACGAAGTTAAAATCTAGATACTTGAAAAGACATTGCTTTTAAGAATGAATTAATATAAATCACAACAACTAGTATGCACTTATTCCCGGTGCTTACATATATTTATTCATTTAATTCTTTCACTGCAATGAAACATGAAGAAACTGAAATCCAAGGGGGGCTAAGCAACAAGCCAGAAGGCAAGCCTCAACCAACAGAGGGCAAAGCATGGAATTCACCGCAATCACTCTGACTGCAAAGCTCTACTTGATCATTGCGTTACTAACATGTGGTTACATAGCTCAAACACCACAGCACCTCAAAAATCTAATAAAATGTGTTATGTGCTATTTACTAAAGATAGAATCATAGCTCTTAAACAAATTTTCCAGAACAAATTGTGTTAAAGCATATTTTTCAGGATGGCAAAATTATAATTCCTGTACAAAAACAAAGAGAATGCCACATTCAGTGCAGCTCCTGAAATTCCCAGGGGAAGACGGTGGAGGATGAAGAAATGAAGAGTCAAGATGCAAAAAGCTGAGGTCAGGTGGAGTGCCTCACCTGATGGGAGAAAGCACTGATTTACACAATCAGCCTAAGAGGATGTTTACCCAGAATCCAAGATCCAGAACAGGAAGAGCACCTCATCTCCGACTTAGTGGACACAGTGATCTTTCCTGTTCAATTTTAAGGTCATGGCAATGTTTCCTCACAAATGAAATAAAACTTCTTTACTGAATGAAAAGTAGTCATTCATGAAACATGCTAGTTCTTTAAACCTGTATTACAAATGTCACCTTCTCTAAGGACACTTCCTATTCTAGATTTCTAAGATCTTAGAGATGGATATTACATACATTAGACAGTATAAGAATAAGAAGACAGTGATTATATTTTTTGGTCTTTGTTAGTATCACTATATATATATATATATATATATATATTCCTGGTTTCTTGCATAATAAAAGCTTGTGTATCTAATATTACGGTCTCAAATTGCATCCATTTTCCTAAAAATGGCTCAAGGTTGTCCTGCTTTATGGCAGAGTGCTGATCCACTGTGTATGAGGCCGCATGCTCCTCCCTCATTCAGCAGTCGAGGAGCGCGTGGGCTGCTCCTAGGCATCAGCTATTGTGAGCTGCGCTGCTGCATGAGTGCCTCTGGATCACTGTGGTGTGACACCTTCATCTCTCAGGCACATGCACAGAAGGGGAAGAGCTGGATCAAATGAAATTCCTAGTTTTAGTTTTTTGAAGAATCATCATATTGATATTGATGGTGGTTTCACTAGTTTATATTTCCACCAACAATGTAGAAAGATTCTTTTCCCCACAGTATCACTGGCATTTGTAAATACTTCATTTCTTGATGGTAGCCAATATGGAAAGGTAGAATGCCGTTATTGTTCTAATTTGCATTTTTCTAATGGCCAGGGATGATGAACACTTTTTTGTGTATTCTTTGGCCATTTCTACTTCAAAGAATTTCATTTCAGTTGCCTATAAATTGACTTGGTTTTTAAAAAATTTTTAAATTTTAAAGAAGGTAAAAGAAAATAAAACCTCATGAGAGATGATACAGTTTCATAAAACAAAATAATTGGAATTTAACAGTGGTTGTTAAATTGTGTGCTGCTGTCTTCAAATTAGTTATTCAGATTATCAACTATAAAAATAAAATAAATTTTAAAACATGCAAAATTGGTCAAAAAAACTAAAGGAGAGAAAAATAATTAAGCATTAATTGTTCCTTTTAATAAACTAGCAGAAATCCGTAGTATAATTACCATTTTTTTTTCTTTTTCCCTTCCCTCTGCCTTTCTTTTCTCTTGTCCCTTGTCCTAGCTGTTCTTTCCCTTTGAAGTTTCTTTCCTTTTCAAAGTATCTATTGTACTTTCAGGTTTCATTTAATATTTCAGTTTCATACACTAGATAGACAATATAATGTTTACACATGTGAGCTGGATTTATTTCTCTCAGCTGGGGAGATAGCTCAGTAGAATAAGTGCTTGCCTGGCAAGCACAAGAGCCTGAATTCAATCCCCAGTTCTGCCAAAAATAAAAATAAATAAATGGTTTATTTCTCTCATAACCATAGTCTCTAGTTGCATTCAGTTACCTATAAAAGCCTAAAATTTATCTATTTTTATACCTAAATAGTACTCCATTGTATAAAAATATGACATCATCTTTTATCCATTCCTCAGTTGATAGGCATTTGGGTTGCTTTCAAGATTTAGTATGACAAATTGCACTGCTATAAACATGGGTGCACACATCACTGTGGCATGATTTCTTCATTTCTTCTGGAAAAATACCCAGGAGGGGAATAGCTGGGTTGAATAAGACCTCTAATCCTAGCTTTTTGAGGAATCTTCACACTCCTCGTCTACAATCCCACCAATGTAGAAAAAGGCTCTTTATCCCCACAGGCACTCCAGCATTTGTTATTGGTTGATTTGCGTGCATGCGTGCGTGTGTGCGTGCGTGCGTGTGTGTGTGTGTGTGTGTGTGTGTGCAGGGGTTCACTATGCAGGTTGGAGTTATAGTGATCCTCCTGTTTTCAGCCTCCCCAGTGCTAGGATTACAGGTGTGTACCACCGTACCCAGACTCCGTCTCTGGCTCAGCACACCTGGGGGTGAGGCTAGTGTGGCATCTGGTGCCAGAGATTGAACCTCGGCCTCTGTGCTTGCCTAAGCAGATGCTGGTTAACTCTTTGATTACGCCATTTTTTCTGGGATGAGATGGAATCTCATTGCTTTAATTTGCATCTCTTGAATGACCAGTGATGTTGAACATTTTTTCATGTATTTATTTACTATTTGTATTTCTTCATCTGAGAAATATATATTCATAATAGATGATTATTTTTGGATTGAGTTTTTCAATTTTGGGGCCTGAGCTTTCCTAATTTATTATATAGTCTAGATTAAACATCCTATATCTGAGGGACAGACAAATAAATTTTTTCCTAATTTGTGGGTTTTCTTTTTTAATCTTGTGATTTTATTTGATGTACAGAAACTTTTCAAAAAGGTGAGATCCCAGTTGTTGATTCTTTCAAGTGTTTCCTGTGCAGTTTGGTTTTTGTTTATGAACTCTCTACCTACTCCTATGTCTTTAAGATTCCTACATACTTTCTTCTCTATAAGACTTAGTGTTTCAGATTTAACATTTAAATCTTTGATCAATTTTGACTGTAGTTTAGTGCATGGCTATCAACATGTGTCTAATTTTAGCATTCAGTGTGTAGAAAGCCAGTTTAGTGTTCATGTACAGAAATGCTGTCATATTTGAGTGTAGAATTTGTATCCAGCTACCCTACTGAATTGAGTTATTAAATCTAAAAGTCTCTTGGTAGAGTTTTTGGGGTGTTCCATGTAAAATATCATGTCATCTGCATATCATGATTATTTTACTTCTTCCTTTATTCCGAGGCGCATGGAATTTTGTGGAATTTCTACTTAGAGGATCTTGTTGTCTACAAAGAATGATAGTTTGATTTCTTCCTTCTAATACACACCCCTTTTATTTATTTCTCTTGCTGATTGCTCCAGCTAATGTTTCTAGGGTCATGTTGAACAAGAGTGGTGATAGGGCACATTGCTTTGTTCCTGATTTTAGAGGGAAAGCTTTTAGGGTTTTTTTTCCATTTAATATGATGTTGGAAGTAGGTTGGTCATAAATGATTTTTATGAGATTAAGGTCCTTTTATACCTATTTTTTCAGATTTTTTGAAAATCATAAATGGATATTGGATTTTGTCAGAGGTCTTTTTCTACATGTACTGAGATGAACATATAGTTTTTGCCCTTTTGTTCATATGATATATTACATTTACTGAGTAATTCAAATTACTTTGAATGATTCTTCCATTCCTGATATGAATCCTACTTTGTCATGATGTATATTTTTGATGATTAGTTGTATTTTGTTTGCCAGTATGTATCTTGTCGAGGATGTTCGCATCTCTGTTCGTTAAAAAGATTTGCATATGGAGGTTACTTTGTTTTGACTTGGCAGAGGGTGAATCTCTGTCTGGTTTTACAATCAAGGTACTGTCAGCTTCCAGGAAGTATTTGGCAATACTCCTTCTTTTTCAATTTTATTGAAGAGTCTGAAGGTGGCTGATTTAGGTAACCTCTGTTTTTGTAAAACTCAGTAGTGAATTCATCAGGTTCTGAACTTTTAGTAGTTGGTAATATTTTTAAACGACTGCCTTGATTTCATTACCTGTTATTGAATAATTTATGATTTTTAAGTTTTGTTTGTTTAGTTTCAGTAAATAACATGTATTTAGGGATTTATTCATTTCTTCCAGCTTTTTGAACTTATTGGAGTATAAATTCTCATATTAGTTACTAATAATCTGGATTTCAGCAGTGTTCATTGTGAATTGGCTTTTTCAATTTCTAATTGCAATGATGTTGATCTTTCTATTTAAGAAAGGTTTTGACTAAGGTTTTGACTGTCTTATTTATTTTTTCTATGAATAGCTCTTCAATTCATTGATTTTGGGTTTTTGGTATTATTTGTGTAATCGCCATTTCATTACTTTCTTCTTTGACCTTTATAATTTCCAGGCACTTCTCAGATGAAGAAATAAATGGGCACTAAGTACTTTAAAAATGTTCAACGTGTTTAACAATTAAAGAAATTACATAGTGGATTATGGTCTGAAGCATGCCAGATGAACTCTAAGATTGAGTGCATTACAATGCTGAGAATCTCAAAACCATCAACTTGGTGTTGCTGAGTCCTTTGTAACTGAGCCCACAAGGTTCTTGATTAGGGTCAGTGGGAAATAAGATATTTCAATATTCCAATTGTTGGGAGACACAAAAACTAGAAAATTGGTCAAATGTGTGTAGGTGGGACTAAGCCTCAGTTCATAAAGCAAAGATGCTACCTCAGTCCTGAGATAAATATCCTGTGTGGCTAAGGTCAGTGATTAGTTGCTAGGCAACCTCATGTCATATATTAATAACTTTTCAAAACTATAAATAAATGTGAGTTTTGTTGTGCTGGTGGGTTCCTCTCACCTACCAGGCAGAGCAGCCACCAGCCAGCCCAGCTTTTTTCTTGTCTATCTTTTCTCATTCCTGCCACCATTTCTCACTGGGCAAAACAGTGAGATCTGATGAAGACCAGTGGATCTCTACATCCAATTAGTTCACTTGAGAAGAATAGTTAATTCTTTTAATTTCTTTTTAACTTTATTAACACTTTGTAACTTTATTAAGGTATGATTGACAAACAATACTGTACCAACTTAAGAGGTATAATATATTGATTTGAAATATGTGTATATTGTGCAGTGGTTGCCAAAATCAAGTTAGTGGTCACTTCTTTCACCTTAGGTAGCAGCCTCTCCTATGCTGTTTTTATGTGTGGTGAAAACGTTTGCTATCTGTCCTGGGCAGTTTTCAAGTATGTACTGCAGTGTTGCTAACTGTAGTCGCCACTCAGGATGTAAGATCATGACAATGCACTCATCTAACAGTGGTTCTTATCCTGGATGTGAGTGCTGTTGGAGGTGGGTAACTGCCTTCTGAAAGCATTTTTCTCCCTCAAGGTCTTTCCACCCTCCTCTGCCTTGTAGCTAACATGAGCAAACAGCTCAGCACTGCAGGCTTTTTGACTATGATGTCCTTGTCTTACAGCCAGCTGATCACAGACCTCTAACATTGTGCTCATGATGCTGTGATGCTCTTCTACATTTATGACAACTGTAACATGACTCAAATATTAAACTAGGTACTCTTTCCAGCAAAAGAAGAATTTTAAAAGGTAAGACTTCTAGAGATGGTCAATGATGAAATCTTGAAGAATCCATTATCATGTTTTATTATTCCAACAATTTCAGATATTACTATCAATTTATTTTATATTATACACACACTTAGGATTAAAATACTTTTAATCTTCAACATATAGTATTTATGCCAATAAGAATGATCGTTTCCCATTAAATTTCTGAATTATGTAACATTTAAAAAAAAGTACTTCTAGTATATGAAGCATATTCTTTTATTTTCCAATGCATTTGTCTCAGAAAGCAGAATATTTTGTACTACTACCTATTTTAGGTCTGAAAGCAGCACTACTTCAACCTCACATTTGACTAGGCAAATCTACACTTTCCAATACTGACTATTTGTGGTCCAATGACTTTCATTTCAATTCTTTTACTGCTCTTTCTAGTTTTTAAAAATGATTTATGATTATACTTTCTTTGTCCTTTCTACAGTTGTCCTGAAAATATGTAGTATTAAATTTATTCACTTACAATAAGGATAAAGCAAAGATGTAATATTAAATGTAAATATTGCTCTTAAAATGCACCAATATCCTCATTGTTTTAATAACTTTTGATAGTGCAGACACCAATGTACATGGCATATACCCTTTTTTACCTATGCATATATATTTATATATGGTACAGGGTCTCACTATGTAGCCCAGTACCTATGCTTTTAAGGTAAAAAATATTCTATGTGAAAACTGGCAGATTACCTTTACAAATGAAGGTCTCCCTCTCTGAAGATGCCAAAATGTTTGAATATGATTCTCTCATTTATAGGCAGTCTCAGTTCTCAAAAATGATGCTTCTAAGAAAACAGCATAAATTCTCTACTTGTTTATACAAGGAGCTGTGACAGTAAGTTGTGTTCAGAGCCAGAAGGTATTTGCACAGCACAATGAACCATGGGGGCAATAGAGATACAGAGGCTTCTGGGGATGGGGGGAATCCCTGGTCACTTCTTTTCTGAGTTTCCCCACAACCCACTGAAATTCACTTCTCTGATGTCTAAAGCATGTTGTTGGTCGGAAGCTCTAAATTTTCAGAATTAGCACTCTTTAAAACCTCACTTAAAAAAAGAAAAACCTCAGTTGCTGTTTAAAAATGAGGCATAAGGCATCTAGGGCCAGTGAGAGAGCTCAGCATTTGCTTAGGCAAATGCAGGGACTGGGGTTCCATCCCAGGTACCACATGCTGTGCCAGCCCTGCTCCTGGGCACACTGAGCCAGCCACCATACTGGACATGGTGGTGCAAGCCTATAATCTCAATGCTGGGGAAGTTGAAACAGGAGGATCACTGAGTCTGAGCTGCACAGTGAGACCATGTACCAAATACATTACAAAATAAATAAATAAAAATAAAAAGGAAGAGACTTTTACATTGAGTCTTGAAAGGAAGGTGGACACAGATATTCCAGGCTAATAAACAGACCCTTTTCTGACATGAGAAAGTTCTGTACATGTTGGATCATGGCACTTGGGGAAGAGATTGGGACCACATGACCCCACAAGTTACTAAACCAGGATAGGAATTGAGGCCTGGCGAACCCCAGGGTTTGCTCTTCACACTTCTGCCCCAAAACTGCTGAAGGCCATGCAGAACCCAGTGTGAACTGCCATTTCAGGTACCCCCAAAACCAAGAAGAAAATGCTTTCTCATTTCAGGATGACAGGATAGTTCCACTGCATCAATGAGTACTAGAGTCTCACTAGGCAACTAGGACTTATAGTGATCCTCCTGTTCTCAGCCTTCCTAGTGCTGGGATTACAGGTGTGTGCCACCATGCCCAGACTCGATGGTCAGCTCAGTGTGCCTGGGGTTGGACCACTGACTGGGGATTGAACCCCGATCTTTGTGCTTGCCTAAGGCAGTGCTTAGTCTGCTGAGTTATCTTACCAGCCCCTGAAAGTAATTTCTTTAGTGAGGCATTTTCTGCTCTCTAGTTTAGAGCTCATAATATACGTTCCCATAACTCTTTCTCCTATAAAACAAGCATACTATTATACTATAATTAATTTCTGTAATGTATCTCCTCCACATATTGTAAGCTCTGACAGCCAGGAACTATTTTGCTATGGCCCAGTACAGTACCTGGAGGGCAGAAGGTGCTCAGTAAATACACAGGGAATGAATGGAGAACGAAACTTTCTCTATGTAGTCTAAATTGAATTGCTTAGTACTTTGGGACTTGATTTTTGCAAGCGGCCTTCTGTTCTATAAATTAAAAGGTGTTTTAGTTTCAAAGCTTGTGAGCTTTGTAAATGGAAGCTATCTTTATTAGAGAAGAAAATATACCTAAAGCCATGATATGAAAGATCATAGGATGTCTAAGAAGCTGTTGAAACCCAACAGAGAGTTCAGAGAGCCTTTGGTAAGCATTTCTTTAGGAAATGCTAACTCAACAGTTGTGACACACAGTAAAAACAAATTTTTTGCTGCCCATTGTTTAGAGAACATTTTTATCCTATTTTTAGCATAGAACTCCACTTTTAAAATATAAATACGCCACAGGCTGATTTGTACTTCAGTAGTGCATTTGCTGTTCTGTCTCTCGCAGAAATGAAGGAAAGTGGCAGGAATTAGACCTTTGTGTAATTCCAGTGGGGCCCTTCCCATTTAGTCAAGATGTAGCACACCTTCATTGCATGAAAGACATGACCTGAAGGCAGAGTGGTCCTTCCAGCTGTTTATTCATTGTCTCCATTTAGACATTGCACCCTTCAAAAATGCAATTTGCCAAAATACATTTGTCACACTGCCAACCTAGTGCAAACTGGCTCCATTTGCCACCACCCCAAATCTTCCAGTTGTTTCACTATCACTATAGAAAACTTGAGGCTGTTTTAAAATTTCTCTTTTCTAAAATAATAAGGCTCCTGCATACAATCTATTCCCAGTTAGTAATTTTTATCTAGTGTACTCTTTCAGGTCTCCTATCAGGACTCCATTTCTCACTCTCCCCTGATGAGCTTCTTCAGTGCTGTCTCTGTTCACTTTAATTTTCCTGTCCTTACACAAGGACCTGAAGTACCTCTTTGTTCACTGTTACTTAAGAAAAGACTTCTCTCAATAGATCAGCAGAAATCAGCAGTACAGTTATCCAGCATATCCTGTGTATATACACATGTATTTCCCCTGATTTATTTTCTTTTCTCTTTCCCCTCATCCCAGTTGTTCGTTATCTTTAAATAGTGCCTTTTGCTTTCATAGAATTGAAGACCACAGCACGCAATATAACAACTATTGTTGAATTCTGATCATTTTGCTTAATGAAATTCTATATCATGTCTAATTTTTTAAAATATTTTTGTATTCTCCTTAAAAATTTAAAAAAATTTCAAACTAAAATTAGAACAGACCTTTCTGGTAGTTTTCTAGGAGCCTCATAGGCTGCCTGCAATACATGCCTCCTACTATTTTTTTTTTTTTTTTTAATGTATTTGGTACAGGGTCTCACTATGCAGCTTAGATCTCACTATGCCTCTCTGACTCGTAGTGATTTTGTTTTCAACCTTGCCAGCATTGGGATTACAGGCATAAGCCACCATGCCCAGCTTTGGGGGCCAGCTCAGTGCATCCAGAGGTGTGGCCAGTGAGACATGTGGGGCTGGGGATTGAACCCGGTTGCAGCCCTTGCCTAAGCAGGTGCTTAGTCTGCTGAGCTATCTTGCTGGCCTTAACACCTCCTCCTTTTTTTTTAGTGAAGCCCATTTGCTCCCTGCCCCTACCCCCACCCCAACACACACACTGTGTGGACACACTAATTGTGTGGTGTTTCTGAAATGGCTTTGCCTCTTTTCCATGCTGCACTCAAATCTTCCTTGGAAGCTCACTTGAAGCTTGCTCTCTCCTTTCACCTCCCTAAATTTCGCACTGTTCTTCTTTTTCTGCGTTTACGCTGCAGCAATAGCTGTTAAAGGGAAAACTTTGGACAAATTGGATTTAGCAGAACTTATGTGAGCAAAAAGCAGGTCCTGAATAAGGCAGCTCTGAGCTCTGCTCTTCAGCATGAGCCATGGCCTTCTGTGGACTAGATATGGAAGAAGGTTAACCCACTGGACGGGTTTCAGTGAGACCCTTGCCTGCATGGGTCTGACCTAACAGTAAGTCCCCAGTTAGAGCTAAGTGGGCAGCTTCTGGTGGATTAAGGCTGATCTACTGCACTGTTGAATGCAGCTTCTGTTGGCTGGCAGAGGCGTACCAGGGCTGGGACCACATCAGGCTGATGACTGCCCAATCCACCTTTTTTTCTTTTTATTGCTTGAAAACATCCTGTCCTTCTGGTCATCTTCTCTGATTTTTATCTGTTTGTTAGGGCATGTATGCGGCACATAATGTCTACATTCCTTGTGGAAAATGGGCACATGGACAGAACACATCTTAACTCCTTCTCCCTCCTTTTCCCTGGCTTCCCTTCTACTCCCCATCCTTAATCTCCCCACACCCTTGGTAGGCATGTGCAATATGTAATGTTTACATTCCTTTTGTGAGTGTACATTACATATCCCAGTTCCAATTTTTATCCCTAATCTCTTCTGTCTCTCTCTGCTTCTCCTCATCTTCATATCTATGAGCTATTGACCAAAACTTGGGCAAACACCCATTCCTGAGCACTATCATGTTTAGTATATCTTTTTTTTTTTAGCACAAAACTCATAATTCATGATGTCAGGCTCCTGGAAGAAATGCTCCCTTGTTGGTCAACTGTTTTTTTTTTTTTTTTTTTTGTCGACTAATGACACAGAGACCATCTGGCATATGGGCAGTGCTGGTGAACATTGGCTTAAGACCCTTGAGATACATATAGCACATCTAGGAAGTTTACAGTTATGACTGATCACAAATACTTATGCACGATCCTTAGCCAGAGTCCTTCTGAGCCAAGCCAGATAAAATAGAAGAAAACTGAAGCTTAAGGGAGAAAATTTTTAGACTGGAGCTTGAAGTATACTCTTTTAGCTTGCAGCAGTTTCCTCTGATTGTGGCATAGAACACTTCTGTGAATTCGAGTGACCACTGATGCTAGATTGTCTAGCTTTAGTTTTATAGTTGCAAGAAGTCTATAGATAGCAAAGTCTGGAAGACAATGGTCAGGACTAGAATCTGAGAATGGGTACATCATAGAATTCCCCTGATACATAACTTTTGTCCCTAAACTGCTTTCATTCCTACCAAAGGTACTCATAGGAAGTCAGGTTTGTTTGTAAGATAGTTTCATTGAGCTTTCTCTGATTATGTTTATGAATAAGTAAAAATATTAATGAACAATTTAGGTCTGTGTTGCTGAAACTTTTAATAATGAATTTCATATTGAACTTTTAAAGCTGGAAAGCTAAGCCAAAAACTTGTTAGCAGACTTTACCTTCACTTTCTACAGATCTTGATGAATGTCTCTCTTTCTTTTAGGTCTTCAATATGTTATTAAAATTACCTGGATTTCTTTATTTAACCTCCAAGCGTGAGAAACCCTTAAGCATCAGGTGTTTTATTCAAGGAACTGTATATCATTGACTTTATGAAGCTAATCATCATAGCTAAAAACTTATTATTTTGTTTAGTGAAATTCTACATCATTTCAGTTTTTTTTTTTTTCACTATTTTTGTATTCTCTTCACTGCATAGTGAGACCCTGTCTCAAAAAGACAAAAAAAAAAAAAAAAAAAAAAAAAAAAAAAAAAAAAAAAAAAAAAAAAAAAAAAAAAAAAGTTAGGGGCTAGAGAGATAGCTCAGTTCAATAAATTTGAAGGGCCTAAGTTCAATCCCTTTGATTTTAAAAGATCAAAGTAAAATAAGAACAGACTCTTCTAGTAGTTTCCTAGGGGCCTCATAGGCTGCCTGCAATAAATACCTCCTCCTGTTTTTTTTTATGTATTTGGTACAAGGTCTCAATATGCAGTTTGGATCTCCTTATGCAGCTCTGACTCACAGTGATCCTGTTTGACTTCATAAAGTCAAGTAGTGCTTTAAAATTGTCTGGTCATTTCTGAAAATGAGATATTCCAGTCAATGACTTGGTCCTATAACCACTATCTCCAGTTGTGTTCTAAAACATAAGCTGCTGATAGCCCTGGGCTGTGCCCCAGATCCAGGCAGAGACGGTTACAGTAAAGAAAACTGAATCACCCAGTCAGTCCTACAGGGTGGGCACCTCACTCAGGTTTGATCAAGCCAAGTTCTGGCTGTTTTGAATTTCTTTGTAGAGAACAAGTTTCAGTTTATTGTGATGGTTATAATGTAAAGCCACAAGGCCTGAGCCACCCATGATTCCCAACGATGGAGAAATCAGGTATTTTCCAAGGATTAGTACAGCTTTTGCCCTTGGTAGTAATATATATATATACATTTTTTTTTTTCAGAACCAGGGATTAAACTCAGGCCATTGCACTTGCCAGGGAAGTGCTTATTCCACTGAGCCATCTCCCCAGCCAGAAAACATTTGTTGCATAGGAAGTGTCTGCTATGTACTGAATGAACATTGTATGTAGTACTCCACAGCAGGTTGTGCCACCACCCACGGGAGCCCGCAGATCCAGATCTCATGGCTCCAAGTGACGTGGTCAACCGGTATTCAGTGACATGAAAGTGTGCAAGTCCTCAACACTAGAGAAAGCGACGAAGAGCAAGAAGGCGGTGCTTTTTTGCCTGAGTGAGGAAAAGAAGAACATCATCCTGGAGGGGGGCAAGGAGATTTTGGTGGGGGGTGTGGGCCAGACTGTGAATGACCCTATGCCAACTTTGTCAAGATGCTGCCAGACAAGGACTGTCACTATGCCCTCTACGATGCAACCTGTGAAACCAAGGAGAGCAAGAAGGAGGGTCTGATTTAAACAGTCAAGTAAAATCAAACTGGGCAATCATTATTGGCAGAAGGAGGATTGATCACTGTGAATGTGTTTGCTCTCATGAACATTCAATGAGAAGGCTGATCAATCTGTTGAGGCAATCACAGGCCTACTGCATTGACACAGAATGCCTTCAGGAGCTACCAGGACCCTCCAGTGACAGTGGCGTCAGTATTACTATGATTTTGATGGCCTGGATGGTTATTGCAGTGATCTTGTTCCTACTGAGACCTCCCAATCTAAGAGGATCCAACCTTGCTTGCCAGCAAAGCCATGCAGCCCTCATATTGGACAGGATCTGCCAGCCCCTCCTGTGGACTAACTTTGTGATGTGGGAAGTGAAAATAGCTAACACCTTGCACGACCAAATGAACAGAGATGACTAGAGTAATGATCTTAACCCACTAGGGGAGTTTTCCTTTGGCGTCTACAACACAGGAGGGTATTGTTTCCATGGGCTTCTAGAAACTTCAATTGCAAATTTATTTTTGTTTCCTGTGCTATCATCATTCCTATTCACAGTGTGTTTGAGTATATGATTATATTTAAAAAAGTTACTGGGGCTTTTTTTGTCTTCAACTTAAACATTCCACTCATTCTGTTTGTAACGATGATCATTAATTTTGTGGTGATTTCTGGCCTGACTGAAGGAAATTTGAGATTTCTACATAATATTTTAAATAGTTTTGACAGATTTTTAATTTTTTTCCATAAGGTATTTATAGTTATTTGGGATTATCTGGGACTGTATGAAAGAAAATGAGAACCACAGTTGTATTTACATTTACCTTCTAGTTTATTTGTGGCCGGTTGTTTTCTATTGTTCTGGACTATGTCAGCTCTTAGATGCTTTACAAATTATAGATGAAATCTATATCACTTGTTACAGTTGGTTTATATGGCTGCAGTAAGAGGAGAGCAGCCTCTGATTTTTTTTTATTCCCACTAAAATGTCTAATGTTAAGAGTACATTAAATAAATATGGTTGATCAGTAAAAAGCAAAACAAAAAACTCCACAGCAAGCACTATGAGAAAGCAACAGAAGAAATGCAAAGGAGAAATGACCAGCAGTAATAGTAGTAATCATTTTCTCTAATTCCCAATGAAGCAAAGGCTCGGAGGTTGGTACCCTGCCTGAGTCTGCATCTGGAAATGGGCCAGCAGACAGCATGGGCTTATGCTCAGCGCGGCATGCTCAGCTCACAGTTTCTGTCTTCTCAAAGCTCACAAAGTCAGTTGGATGGAACATGTACGCATTAATTAGCTTGAGAACCGAGTATGCCCTCTGGGTGTTTACTGCTATTTAGGGACATCTTGGAGGAAAAACTAGCAAGTCCGGAGACCCACAGTGGTTACAGGCTGCAACTTGATTAGATTTGGTGTCAACTGATTGGATTTGGCAATGCTAATTAACATGGTCTGCCGAAAAGTATGATTGTAAACAGAGACAATGTCTGACCACAACAGAAAAGGAGCACAGTGTAATATATCTCAGCATGTGCTTGACTTTAGTGAGATTTGCAGAGAAGTGACAATGAAGAATTCATTATAGTGGTGATTTCTTGCAAATCTGTCATCACAGTTCTCCCTGGAGCATATTATTTTTTTATTTGTTTGTATATTTTGTCTTAGGAAATCTCATCTAACTTTGTTACCAAACTTGCACATAAATGCATGTGTCTAATTTTGTTATAAATTCAATTCAATTTTTCATCCACATAATTTTCAAAGTTTTCCTTCTTTGCTGTGTGTTTAGCCATATCATGTAAGAACAGAGGGTGACAAGTTGCTTAAGGTGGGTCACCGTCAGAGGAGAAGCTGTGCCTTTTGCCTTGAGGGCCAAGGGAGGAAGAAGCTCAGGTTCCCTGTTCCCCAGGCTTCCTGGACAAAGAGTGAGGCACAGAGTTCAGAGAGGAGAAGGGAGCCGGGCTGCTGCTGGATCAGAATCTGTGGCAGTGAGACACCGCTGCGTGCACACGACGGAACTAGCTCTGCCTAGTGCGCAGGATGCAGTCCAGTTCATAGAGCAGCAGGAAGCTCCTGGAACAAAAGAGACCTTGGAAGGAGCAGGAGCAAGACATCCCTGAGAACCCAGCACTGAAAAGACTGACCTCGTGCTACTGTTTCATTCTGTTTTTGAAACACTGAAGTCAGAGACCACCAAGGTGATGCAGGAGGACCCTCCTCCAGCTGTGTTCATCCAAGATATCCTGAGGATGCCTATATTTCTCATAATGCTGTGACTGTCCTTATTCTGTGTAACAAGCAGTAAATGTATCTGAGACATTATTCTTTTTCCTGAAAGCAATGGAATATACTCATTCTGTCACTTGTAGGCAGCAAGCACAAATAGTAATTCCTAATTTTCTAGTTTGTGATGCTCAGGAGTTAGATCAGTGTAAGGATGGGTGGAAAAAATAAATGATGTGTGGTAAGGACAGCAGATAAATGCCGTGGCTTTGAGTCAGTAATCAAGATGCGCAGTAACTGTGTCCTAACAGACTGGAGAAGGGTGAAAACCTTTTCCCTGAAGGTATTAGTGGTACACTACCAAGCACAGCAGTGTTTTCTCAGAGTTATATTCTTTGAACTTTCCGCTACCTTTGGCATTGTATGTAGTCTTTGCCTTGAAACTGTTGTCCTTGACTTACCTTTTTGCTTAGGTCTTTTTTATCTTTCCCACCCATCATGCACTTGTCATGTTATAAATAAAAGAGAAAAATAAGGTGTATTATGATGTCAGATGTGATTCTCGGCAAACAGTGTGACCATCTTAGGAGGAGGGTAGAGATCCTTTTGAAGCTTGGAGATGAACTCGTGTTTGGTAATGGCAAGCAGGCAGGGGCTGGCATCTTGAGGCTTGCTGTACCAGGTGCAGGTCTTGCTTCACTGGGAAGCAGCAGAAGAAATGCTCTAATGCTTCAGAAAGACCATCGCTGACACAAAGCGGGCTAAGACTGAAGCTAGGACAGTGGTGGTGAGTGTCAGGCACACATGCTGCGATGGGCACACAGAATCCTCTTGGGAAGCGCTCAAGCCGAAGCACCCCAGCGTAGCCCCAAGACGCAGTGGAGCATTGGATATTCAAGTTCAGCCCCAGTGTTGTCCTGTCACGATAAGTAAGTGGGTTTGGGGCTGCAGTTCGGGCACTCAGTCTCTAAAAGGTTCGCCATCGCTGTTCTGGGTAACTCTTGCACTGGCGATGGAACCATGGCAGGAAGTCTGCCACCTTCTGGCCTCTAGAGCACCCTGAGCTTGGGCTCAGGGTGGACGGTTGGAATGGTAAGAGTGACTTGCCACTCCAATTAACGGCTGCTCAGAAGAAAGGTAAGTGGCCAAAAGAAGGCAAGAATTAGTTGAAGTCAAGAGACTTATTATAAAATCTGAAACTAACACAAAGGTGTAAAGGACAGAGATAGATCCAAATTCAAACACCTGAGTTTGGTAATTTGGGTTTAAGTCCCAATTATCCAAATATGTGATGTAATAAAATCTAACACAACCCATGGGGCAGAAATTTTGAAGATCTAATTAATATCACACAAATCAGTGTTCTATTTTAACTTTCAAACATTGTTAATTTAGAGCAGAGAGTCTCAAAGAGCAGAGGTGGCAAATCTGCTTCATTTTGTGCTGCTCAAATTCCAGTTGGAATATTAAATTTAGTTGTGATTGTGGAAAGATACAAATAAAGAAGAGATTTCCAAAAGAATTAAGAAGAAAGGTAGCAGTTCTTGAAACAAAATTACCTGAAGAATAGTCAGAAAAACTGGAAACTTTTAATCAAGGAAAGAGATGATATGAGGGTGATAACAGCTGCCTGGGACTGTGTAGAGAGCGGTTATAGGGCAGAAGAGTTAAATTTCTTCCATTTTGTTTAACCAAGAAATATACAGCACTTGGAGGGCAGGATTTACAGAATTTCCCATTTGATGCCACAATTTTCAAAGTTTCATAAATGGGCAAGCATGAAATGAATCATTACTAGTGCTGGTCACCATGAAAGTTTGGACTCTTGGTTGCAATAGAAGAACAACTTAGGCTAGTGCAAACAAAGAAAAAAGAAAGACAACTATAAATATACTAATTGTAGCACACAGTTCTGGAGCCCCTGCCACGTACTGGGAACTATTCTGGACACTGAGTATATAAAAGTTGACAAGACAGAAGAAAACAGCAAACCTTGCTGACCTTCTAGCACACTTGCTCTGTGGGGACATGGAAGACAGAGGCACCGGGCTGCCAGACGCACATGCTGCATGGTCTGTGAGGTGGGGTAGCAGGAGGCCAGGGAGAGGTAGGTGGGCCAGAAATCAGAAGGAGAGCAGCGCCAAGGCCCAGAGGACAAGGCAATGTTTTGCACTCTGTGCTAAGGCATCACATGTTGTGACAATCAGCCAGTGACAAAAGACCAAACCCCAGAGCATGTCATAGGCTCACAGACCTTGGAGGAGAGAAACAGGGCAGAGAAGGACTGGCAGTCCCCACTGCATGGTGACTGAGGGCGCCTCAGGATGTGATGTCACCATGGTGAGAAGGAAGGGACAGGTGGGGACACAGGGCCCCAGGACCCCTTGCCAAGATCCGGGTCAGTCCTCTTTTCCCAGCGTCCTCTCAGCTCTCAGTGGTACTGACCCTAGAACCCAAACAGAGCTCTTTTCATTCTTACTTTTTATGGTATTAGTATATTTTAGATTATGTGATGGTGACCTTCATCACAGAGAGTTTGTACCTGCACAAGTTCGACCTCGCTGCTTCTTTTTTCCCATTCCTGAACAGAACTCTTAAAAAGCCCCAGGTGTACAAAGATTCCTTATGATATAAAATTCATGTTCTTGCAGGGTGAAAACGGCCCTACAGGGAGCAGAATTAGAACAAAGGTGAAGCCAGTGAAATAAAAGTTGTGGGTTGTTCGTTTGTTTGTTGGTGAAGACAGAAAAAAGAACAGTTTGGACCAACGTAACTCATACTTTACGTGTGTGTGTCCATGTGTCCTCATGTACATGACTAATTAGAGCAGACTCCAAAGCCTGACATCACCAAAACCCATAGAAGCAGAAGTAGAGGACAGGTGAGCAGCAAGGCCAGCAGGACTTGTCACCCCACATTCTTATGCCAACCCAGCATTGAGGGGCATAGAATTGCTAGTTATGAGGTTCTAAGTCCTAAAAGAGTATGCATTCTTAAAATATTTATTTTTGATTCTTTTTTTAAAAACCTTATTTGCTCATTTGCTTGGTATAGGATCTTGCTATGCAGCTCAGACTCATAGTGATCCTCCTGTCTCAGCCTCCCCAGCACTGGGATTACAGGTGTGCACCACCATGCCCAGTTTTGGTACCTGCATGGCCTGTGGTACCAGGGGTCAACTCGGCTCCCTTCACTTGCCAGGCAGGTGCTTAGACTACCAAGATATACCCCCCCAGCCCTAGAAGAGTACTTTGTACATACGAAGGAAAATGCCACCAACAGAGCTAATTGTTTTTCATGGAAGAATTTAGGCTAAGATACTCTAGGGTTGGATGGCAAATCTTGCTGGTTTTCCAATTGTGCTTAACATTTGACCAGACTTAGACAACCACCCTTCTGGTCAATGGTTCTCAATATTTCAAAGCCATGGACATTTTTGAATATTTTATGAAAACTGATGACCTTTCTTCTGAAAAAGCAAATGTACAGACACAGTTTTGCATAATATCTCAGGTAGCTTACCATGTCCCTGAACTACCAGGAGCCCAAAGTAGCAAAGTGAAACAGAAGCTTCAATCTTTACAATGTAAAAGTATATGCCTCAGGTTATTCCACAGGCCACCTAATTCCACTGATGCCATTTTATCTAACTCTTTTTTTTTTTTTTTTACATTTTCATGCATATGAGCATGGACAGACTCTGCATAATGTGTGCACAACCCAGAAGAGTTATGGAAGAACAGCACCAGAGATGCCCTGTTTACCAATGGTTTAGAGGATGCTTCTTTATGGTGGGCAAGGAATACAAAGTAGCACCTGAATCAGTTGTGCTTTCTCTCTTTCCCTCTTTGTCATTCCAGCAAGGAGCTTCCTCAGCCTAGTTATCTTTGATTCATTTTTTAAAATAAATTTGATGCTTACATATTTGACATCATCTATTTGAATCCTTTCCAAATTTTGTACACCCAAATCACTTGGAAGGTTTACTCAAATGCAAAATTTTAAAGTTCTGTCTCTAGCATACTTCAGTCTGGCCTGAGGCCCAGGAATCTGCATTCTAACCAGCTCTCCAGGGAGCTTCTGCCCGCAAGTTCCGCAAGTTCTGAGGCTCCTTGGGAAAGGCACCGTCCATCCAGCAGTGTACTATAAAGTTCTTCAGGCGGGATTGCCCTGGCTCCTCATTTCTACTGTGAACATGGCCAGAGTCCACCTCATATTCTTAGTGGGTGAATGCTGCAAGCTCATTCTGTCTCTTTAAATTGTACCTTCTCCAGCTGAAAATGCTGTCCCTGAGTCCCAGAACTTTCTCCTTCATTCAGATTGAGGCTCTGATTTCACCTATTTTGTCTTTCCTGACACTTGGTGTTGGACAGATCCTGTCACTTCCCATCTTGGAACATTTTACTAATCTGACTTTAGCCTGTATGGAAGCCCAGCTTGCAGTTTTGCAGGCTGTCTGTGTGAGCTTCGTGAGGGCCTGGGCAGCAGTTTTCATCTCTAAGATTCAACCACTAGAACTTGGCTAGGAGCTTCCCAAATATTTAACCAAGAAAAATGTTTTATAAATAGCATAAATCTTATCTGCTTCATGGCCTTGTGGCTTTTTCTTGAGCTTTTGACTATCTAAATCATGTTTATAAATATTTTTCAGCTTTCATTTCAGTAGTTACTGTAATAGTAAAATCAGGCAAAAAGCAAAAACCAGAAAATATCCCCAAGTATTTATTTTAATGCGATAGGAACTCAACTCATTCGTAAATGGATTTGGGAGACTACAGTAGCCAAACAGAGAAGGCAATAAATGAAGGGCAGCATCTCCTGTCATCTTACCAGCTTTCATTTAGCATTACAATAAGTATATATCGTAGATGACCTGCTTTATGACAAAAACTGGCCATGACATAGAAGATAATAAAATAGAAAAAATAATGAATAATGCTTTGGGAAAATTAAAGGTAACTTAGCTAGACAAATAAGAGATTTTCTAAGCCCAGAAAACAAATGCTAGGGACTTCATCCTCCCATAGTAAATATATAGAAAATTGAACCTTTTGGACCAGGGAGATGGCTTAGTAGAATAAGTGCTTGCCTGGCAAGCACAAGGGCCTGAGTTTAATTTCGGTTTTACAAAAGAAAAGAAAAAAAAAGGAAAATGGAAACTTTACAAGAAACATTTTTTCCAGACCAGGGGAGGACAGGAAATGTAGAGGGAAAGGGAAAGGA